>CAUYLG010003538.1:0-15858 GCA_963573385.1 Cacajao melanocephalus
CCACTCGCTCTCTGTGCTTTCACTGGGAGCTACAATCCTGAGCTGTTGTTAATCGGCCATTTTGGATCTCTCTGCCCGGTGATGAAGTTTTTTCTGTTTCTTAGTTTTCCTTTGGTGGATGCCCCTTCCCCGTACAGCTGGACCTTCCCGGTTCAGCTGTGCTTACTGTGAAACTCTCAGTCCTCAGCGCTTCCAATTGCTGTTCTCTTTGTGGGGATGGGACCAGCCGAGCCGGACTCAAAGGGCACCCCATCCCGTATACTCCGCGCTGAGACGCGCCGTGCCGGGGCGCCGGCAAAATAGCCGCGCCGGCCAAAAAAGTCGTGCTGGCGACCCGTGTGGCTCCTCCACCGGTAATCTCCTAGTCTGTGGGCAACAAAAATTCGTCTGAAAGTGCGGCGTCCACTCGCTCTCTGCGCTTTCACTGGGAGCTACAATCCTGAGCTGTTGTTAAACGGCCATCTTGGATCTCTCCGAAGCTGATAGTCTTTAAGTGATTTTTCTTGATGCAGTAATGAGTACGAAAACTATGAAGCTCTGTAGAACTTGAAGAACTACTATAGTGTCAGAGTAAATTAAAATGATCATGCTTCATTCCATCTCTTTGAGCTCCTGGAAGATTTTGTTTTAGGAAAGCTATTTGCTGCATATCACTCTTCAATTCTATATCCGTCCACATTTGCTGTCAGTTCTACCATTTCATAGAAATCCAGGAAACGTCTCAAAACCAGTTTGTTGGAATATTTTTGCCTTTATTTGTAATGTTATGGAAAGTTTAATTTTTGTGAAAAAAACGTTTTTTTTTTGTTTTTTTTTTTTTTTACATAGGAAACTGTCCCCAGAGGCTGTTCAGTGGGGACTGGCATTTTCCAATTCCTTTCGCCAGTGCTTATCCCCGGGGTGACACAATCAGGGCCAGATCAAATATCTTACACGAAGAGTGAGACACTCCATAGGTGACAGATCAGGGAAAGGTAATTTTTCTCTGCTCCAAGAAAACAGGAATTGTCCCCGTACTTGGAAAAGTCATAGGCCTGAAACCTAACTCCAGTGTTTGACATGTAAATAAAATCTCTCCAGATACTGGATAATCCCCAGTGCCTTTGCTTTTCCAGTCTGTGAATGTCTCCAAGTTCCTTGTGTCTCATTCCTCCTTCAAATGTAAATACCAGACAGACAGCAGGCAGTCATCCTGACACTTTGGAGTTTAACTTAGGGACCTAGTCTGGGCTCTCTGACCCCAGGAACCAGAAAGGGACTTTCTCAAGGTTATGAAGTTTCTTTTAATTCCTAGTTTGTTGAGTGTTTTCATTATAAAGGGATGTTGAATTTTGTCAGATGCTTTTTCTGCATCAGTTGAGATACACATGTGGTTTTTGTGCTTTATTCTACTGAAGTGGTATATTACACTAATTGATTTTGGATATTAAAAAATCCTTTCATACCTGAGATAGATATCCCTTGTTCATGATTTGTAATCTTTTCCATATGTTGCTTAATTTAGTTTGTGTATTAGTCCATTCTCATATTGCTATAAAGAAATACCTGAGATTAGGTAAATTATAAAGAAAAGAGGTTTAATTGGCTCACAGTTCTGCAGACTGTACAGGAAGCATAGTGGCTTCTGGGGAGGCCTCAGGAAACTTTCCATCATGGCAAAAGGTGAAACGGAAGCAAGCACATTTTACATGGCAGGAACAAGAGAAAGAGAGAGGGGAAGTGATACATGCTTTTATACAACCAGATCTCATGATAACTCATTCTCGCCATACCACCACCAAGGGGGATGATGTTAAACCATGAGAAACAACTCCCACTATCCAATCACCTTCCACCAAGCTCCTCCTCCATCTTTGGGGATTACAATTTGACAGGAGATTTGAGTGGGGACAAGGATACAAACCACATCACTTTGCTAGTATTTTGTCAAGGATTTTTGCATCTACATTCATAAAAGATACTGATTTATATTTTTTGTGATGCATTTTGTATTGGCATAAGGCAAGTATTAGCATGATAGAATGAATGGGAAGTGTTACCTCTTTCTTTTGTTGTTTGGAAGAGTTTGTGAAGAATTCTTATATAATTGGTAGAATTCAACAATAAAGCCATCTGGATCTGGGCTTCTCTTTGTTTTTTTTTTTTTTTTCCTTACTAATTCAATCTCTTTACATGCTGTAGTTTGATCAGTTTTTCAAAATTTCTTCTTTAGATATTTTTAATAATTTGTATTTTTCATAGAATTTATTTAATTTAGGTTATCTAATCTGATGACTTACATTTGTTCATAGCATCTTTTTTTACAATCTTTTTTTTCTTTTAAATTTCTGAAAGGTCTATTTTTCATTCCTGAGTTTGGTAATTTGAGTCTTTTTTCAGTCAAATTAGTTAGAAGTTTGTTAACTTTGTTGATCTTTTCAAAGAAACATCTTTCGGTTTGTTGTTTTTGTTTTTCTAATTTCTGTTTGATTAATTTCTACTCCAAGCTCTACTTTTTCTTTACTTCTGCTTGGACTAAGTATAGTTTACTGTTCTTTTTCCAGTCTCTTAAAGTGGAATGTTAGTATATTGACTTGAAATGTTTCTTCTTTGTGAACATAGACATGTATAGCTACAAATTTCTCTCTAGGTACTGTTTAAACTGAATCACATAACTTTTGTCATATTGTATATTAATTTGTATTTATCTCAAATTATTTTCTAGTTTCCCTTGTGGTTTCTTCTTTTACCTATTGGCTATTTAGGAGTGTGTTGTTTAATTTCTACGTATTTGTGAATTCTCACATTTTTTTTTGTACTATTAATTTCTAAAGTCATTTAATTGTTGTCAGATAATATATTTGCATATTTTCAATCCTTTTAAATTTAAAGGCTTGTTTTGGGGCCTAACATGTGATCTATTCTGGAGAATATTGCATGTGCCCTTGAGATGAACAATATTTTCCTGTTTTGGGTGGAGTGTCCTATAAATGTCTTTTAGGTCTAGTTGGTTTACAGTATTTCTAAATGTTTTATTTTATTATTGATTTTCTGCTGGGTTGTTCTTTTCATTATTGAAAGTAGGCATTGAAGTCTCCAACTACTATTCTTTAACTGCCTATTTCTTTCTTCAAATCTGTCCATTGTTGCTTCATGTATTTTGGTGCTCTGTTAGTTGCATATGTGTTTTTAATTGTTTTATCTTCCTGATGTATTGAATTCCTTACATCATAAAATGTCTCTCATTTCACAGCTGTGGGTATAGAAAAAATAAGTCTCTCTTTATCTATAGTAACAATTCTTTTTGTTGTTGTTTTAAAACCTATTTTGTCAGATATTAGAATAAACCTTCCAGCTTTATTTGGTTGTTGGTTGAATTTTTTAACATCCTTTCATTTTCAACCTATTTGTATCTTTCAATCTAAAATGTTTCTCTTGTAGACAGCATATAGTTGGATATTGCTTTTTTATCTACTCTGATAACCTCAGACTTTTGCTTGTATTATTTAACACAGTCACACTTAATGTTATTATTGATATAGTTGGGCCCACAGAAGTTGGGAGACAGTAAACAATGGAAGTTTCTCTGGCAACAAGCACAGATGCTTTTCAATTGGAATGGCCTCCCCAAATGCCTTGCTAATAGATAAAACCAGGAGGGTCAGATCATTACACTAAAATGACTGAGGTTGAATTTCAAAACAGCCTGGCCAGGTAAAGTTTTAATTGAGATTATATGATGAGCTTTCAGAGCACTATGAGTTCACACTCTCTGTGGAACTTCACTCATATGTGTAGCTGTCCTTTCAGTTTGACATTCTGAAATGACCCAGGTTTAAACTTAGAAAGTAATCCCAAGCCTTGGCCGGGCGTGGTGGCTCACGCCTGTAATCCAAGCACTTTGGAGGCCAAGGCGGGTGAATCACCTGAGGTCAGGAGTTCAAGACCAGCCCAACCAACATGGTGAAACCCCGTCTTAAAAAAAAAAAAAAAGAAAGTTATCCTAAGCCTTGACTTGTACCACAGGAAACTGTCAAAATCTCTTGCAGTTTCAGGTACCACTACTAGAGGCTTCTCAAGGAAGCAGCTTCATTCTTTAGGAGGGACTTGGTCTTCTAAGCCCCTGATTACTGAATATATGCAATATTCACTTTGGTTAGATGAGATACAGTAGGAGCATTGGCTGATGTTTGGGAAGAGTAAAAGAGAAAGAGGAAATAGAAGAGGGAGGGGAGAAAATGTGAATAAGAAACTATATGTACACTTTGAGTTTTAAACTCTACACATCACAGATTCTTTTACCTCCATAACACCCCTGCACTCTTGGTATATTTGACTTTGCTTCTCTTAAGTCTTTGGAAAGGGTTAGTAGAGGAATTCTGAACTCTGGCATCAGGTATATTGTGTTATTCACTGACATAGTTGCAGTACTCAGCACATTTCTAGGCATATGGTAAGTACTACAACATTTCATTGAATGAATCAATGAGTCACATCTTCTTTCTCCAGGTAGCCACAATAGGAGGACAAGACCATGATCTAGCACCCTTTGTAAGGGGGTGATGAATTGAAATATGTGGCAGTAAGAAGTAACCTAATGCATTTTTCTAAGGCACCAGGGAAACTGGTTCAATGATATGCCTCTCCTCTACTTTTTCTCTTAGACTTTGGTGAAGAGTGAGGATCTCCTGGGCTAGAGCCCTACTCTTTTCACTTACTAGCTTTGTGACTCTGAGCTCTCTGGACTTCAGTTTCTTCTGTGATAAAATTATGAAAATAGTACTATTGTAAAAATCAGATAAATTAATGCCTATGAATATATGTTGTAAACTAAAAAATATTATGTGGGGCTAAGATGATGTTATTACAAACAGTACTGCACTCTCTACTGTTTAAATAAAAGCTGATGAAACAAACTCCTTTTACAAGGATCTAAATATCTATTTTTACTGTGCTTAGATACATAGACAAACACATACACACCATTCACATCTCTGAAAACGTTAAATTTCTTTCCATATGGTCACAACATCTGGTGATTAACAGTTAAATAAAATTAATGAGGCCTTCCATTTTTATTAGTCACATAGTCACCCATTGGAAGCAGTAGCTTTTTGAAAAAGATCTATGTTTTCCAATTCCTTTGAGTTCCAGGTTTGCCTAGCTGACCTGACTTTGAACTATATTCCCTTGTAGACAAGGGAAATGTATTTAGCTTGCTATAAAAGAGATAAACTTGCATCCTTCCCTGCTGTGCTTGCTGTAAATCAGAGGACTGTCTGCTTTGTGTTTACTTCTTTTTATTTCTTTTATGTTTATAATACTAAGTATTCTAATTGTGTGTGTGTGTGTGTGTGTGTGTGTGTGTCTGTGTGTTATGTATGACAAGCGTGTTCTACAGTGAATGCTAATGACTTTCTTAGCCATGGGGCATTTTACTGCAGTAGCATCATGCTGAAATTGAGAAATAATTTATACTCCACCATGCCCTGGCAACATCCATTGCTACTAATACGGAAATAGTACGGAATTGGACATTTTCTTGTGACATATTGCTTAATAAATTATAAACATGATCCTATCAGATCTGACAGTGGTATATAAATGACAAAATAAATGACCATTTGCAATATCAGGTGGCTTATGGTGCAGCGTGAATATTTATTATGATTTAATATGAATACTTAATATTCAGTATTAAAGGTTGTATATATCATTACCAGTAAAATTAAAGGTGCTTTGGTGATTTTAACATTTAAAAGTCATAGAGTTTAATAGCCTCACTAGACTGAATCTTCATATTCTGAATGATTGATTTTTAAGCTCCATAGGTTTCAAGAGGTGACTAGCCAACTCATTTCAATTGCATGGAACTACAAAGAAAATGAATCCTTAGACACCATCTGGCTACTTATCAAAGTAGATGAATAAGAACATTTTCACACTCACTGGTCCAAATGAAATAATTGCTAAATAAAAATGTTTTCTCTTAATATAGTACTTTAAAATATTCTACTGGTTATTTTTCCTACTTTTACACTTATTCTTTCTCCATTTAATTGTTATTTAACAATTACTAGCATCCAATGAGAGATCTTAAAGTTCTCTAACTCGTTCTACCCATTTTCTAGTTGAGAAAACATTGGCCCTGAGAAGATAAGCAACTTGTTCAAGGTTATGTCGCTGGGTGGTAGCACCCTGAAATTCAGCTTTCTAGATGCCTTTTGTAAGCATGCTGTACTTCCTTTGCATTGAAAGAAGAAATAGAGTTGGCAATGTTGCAAGTCACTTTGATCTGGGAATTTGATTAATTTTTAAGTTATTTATGTGTGTTCATGAGATGCTTCATATAATCATAACAAACAGCTAAAAGGTCCTTAAAACTAAAAAGACTTTTGACATTTAATATTTCCTAAATTCTTACAACTACTCTGTGAAGTAGAGATCAATACTCTCATTTTTCTGTTGAGGAAAGTTTAACTCAGAGCAGTTTCATACATTGTTTATATTCAGACAGCAAGTAAATAGCAGTGCTATGATTCAACCACAGGATCAGATAACTGGTTACAGGTGTGGCCCTCCACTGCATCATTTTTGCCTTTTAATCCAGTGCCATTAATCCATATGGTATTTATATTTACCTTGGGAGACTATAAAAATAATTATGTCCTAGATTCTTGAGTTATACCTGTTGATCAAGAGTTCTAGGGAGTTGAAGTACCTATGGAACTATGAGAATTCTTCCTGGGTTGGAGGAGAGTGTATACTTTGACTGAAGCTGCAGGAAAAGCCAAAGGTATTGCAAGGAAGTGATGCTCGGTGATTGTCCACATTTGCTTTCTTAAGCGGTAAAGATGGAATACGGTAGTTTAAGGAGCTGTATAAGCTACAAATGGCAACTGGGGCTTTTTGCAATAATACAGTTAGGCATAGGAAGGCATGGAGGGAGGATGAGTGTTAAGATTTTTAACTTATGGCAGAAATGGGTGTAGAAGAACTTATTTTCTGCCTCCTTTTAAAAAATTTTAAAGAGAAAACAATTAATTTTGCATCTATATTATTGCTCACTGGAGTTTCAGTGCCAGAAATTCTAGGTTGGGTCATGAGCCAAGGAAGAGATGATTTGAGGGCTGGTGTTTCTGCAGTTTATCAAGTGGATCACATGTTACCATAGCATTTAGAGACTTTAAACAAAAATGTTTACTTATTTAAATGTGTCTGTGTATCAAGAATTCTGCTGCAGTTTAATGGATAGTTCTAGTTCAGATTCTCCAGTGAGGCTGCTGTTAAAATATTGGCTGGATCTGCAGTCATCTCAAGACTTGACTGAGGATGGAGGATCTCCAACATGACTCACTTACATGGTTGTTGGCTGGAGGCCGCAGTTTCTTGGCATATGAGCCTTGCCATAGAGCTGCTTGAATATTCTCACGACAGGGTAATTAGTTTTCCCAACATGGTGATCTAAGAATGATGTCCAGGAAGAAGCTGCAGTGCCTTTTACTACCTTGTTTGAGAAATCAGACACTGTCACTCTACATTCGATGCTTTAGAAGCCTGATCCGTATACAAGGGGAGGGGAATTAAGCTTTATTTTTTGAGGGGAAGATTGAAAAGGAACTTGTAGACATATTTTAAATTACAGATAGGTTAGACATCATGAGTGTATGCCATCTAATGCTTATGATTAGAAGGGGCTTGAGGATAGCACCACATCCCAAACCCTCATTTGACCTAAAATAGAGACTGGTGATATTTCAGTGATGTCACCAAAACCCATTACTTGCTAGTGGCAGAGATATGGCAAGATCCCTATTTTGTCTGGATAGGGCTCTTTCTTTTTCCAACCAAATATATAAACTTTAAAAAGTATGCTTTATTCTTTCTATACATTTGGAATAAAGTTTATTAAATTAGTTTTAAGAAGGCTCTCATGAAATACTTAGATGTACTTTTTATTTTAACTTACAACTTAATTATACATCTCTATGGTTAGATAGTCAGGCTAACGTAGCCAGAATGAGTAGTAACAATACATCTCTTCTTCCTAGTTTTATGAAGTGAACAGGCATCCAACAAGGCTGATGGCACAGAAGATGGTACTAAGACAGACAAACAAACAGAACCTGCCTCCTCTGTGGAAGCACTTCCTGACTTCATTTCCCAACAAGTAAGCCTTACTTCTGTTACAGGACTTCAAATACTTCATACCACCAGCTCTTTTTATATGTCTACTTCCTCTACCTTACAGGACCTGGGCTATGTCTTATTCATTCTTGTATTCCCGTGTATAATATAGTGCCTAGTTCATCAAATGCACAATGATAACATACAATAATGAGAACATTATTTTATGGAATTACTGAAGGCACCTGTCATTTTAAAAGTTGACATTAATCTCACACTTAAAAGGGGACAAGTTTCAGTTTGTTATAGGACCATCTGTTATGTAATGAGAGATTCTAAAACTTTCAGCTAGACTATACATTTTTAAAGGGTTTGGCACAAGTTTACATATAGAAATCAAACAATATTTTGTTTATTGGCTTTTCTCTCTGTAGCGTCTCTTGCTCTGTTTAATGGCAGCTACCTGACAGTCTCTTCTAGCTAAGTCCTCTTGTGTACCTAGGAGGCACAAACCTTGAACTGCAGAAGAATATGGCACTACTCTTTACCACCACTAGGTGTCCTCTGTCAGTTATTCTTACCTATTTCCAGTAAGTTTTGCTTGGCTTCCATCCTCTTGTTTATTTCTGATAGATGTCACAAGCACATACATTTTAATAATTATATGTAATCATCCTGAAAGAAGCTGATAAAGGCACAATTTTAAAAGTTTTGAACTATTCTGAATTAACTGGAAAGGTATAGGCAGGGCATGAGAGACGTTCAAACTTGAAGTTTTTAGAATTATTGAAACCTCTTTTTAAATGGCATAGTTTCCCCAGAATAGTATATAATTGCTTTTGCTTTCTCCCCTTTATACCCAGTCTCTTTCCTTCCCATATTTATATATTTCTTTCTCTATAGATTTAAAAGAGGAAAAAAAATGACTCTTTAAACTGCACTGTATCTAATTCATGTTCTTGGCTTTGAAAATTGTCTTTCATGCTATGTGCTTTTCCAGAAATAGAAATAATTGGATACTGCTGTAAGTTAAAATAAAAAGTACATCTAAGTATTTCATGAGAGCAAGGCATGATAAATTGTAGTAAGAAGTGGTTTCTCATGGGCAAGTAATGATCAGTAAGTACTGTAAAACTTTTCAACAACAAAATTCAAAACACAATACTTTTCAACAATGGAATAACAAAAATGTGAAAAAGTTTTCACATTTGACTAATGGCAATTTTAGTTTATGGTCAAGAGATAAAATCCCGTCTTTTTTAAAAAGAGTCTCACTTAGACACATTTACCATACCCTTACAACTTCATGGACTATCTTTGACATAAACTATATGACTTCCTCTCTTTATTAATATTTCAGCCCTAGGGGCTAATGTAAAAAGTTTATTTTTATTCAATCTAGAACTTCCTTAACGTTTTTGTTTCTTTATTCTTTACATATTTAGAATATTATTTGCTAGGATCTGATCTTCTCACTTGAGAAACTTCTGTCCCAAGTTTTCTTCTCTTTGCTTCTAATGCTCCAGTCTGCTAATACTTGAAATGTGTTGCTTTACACTATAAACAGAGAAAAGTAAAGCATAACATTGTATTTGTTATTATACCTAAATAGTAATAAATTTCAGGGGTCATTACTACATTTGAATTATCTAGAAATAAGGGCATTAGAATTATAGATATACTGGGATTAAAGACTCAGTGTAAAATAGCATTAAAGATGTATTTCACATATACCATTGGTCAAATACAGCTACCATTTAGTTAATAGGTAACAAATGTTAAAGGATTGCTAGTTAGAACATGTAATACTCAGAAGATTGTAGAGAAACAAAAAGACTTGGACATTTTAAGGAAATTACTATCTAGTTAAGGTGATCGGCCAGGCGCAGTGGCTCACATCTGTAATCCCAGAACTTTGGGAGGCCAAGGCAGGTGCATTCCCTGAGATCAAGAGTTCAAGACCAGTCTGCCCAACATGGTGAAACCACATCTCTACTAAAAATACAAAAAGTAGCCTGGCGTGATAGTAGGTGTCTGTAGTCCCAGCAACTCAGGAGGCTGAGGCACAAGAATTGCTTGAATCTGGGAGGTGGAGGTTGCAGTAAGCCAATATCATGCCACTCTATCCAGCCTGGGTAACAGAGTGAGACTCCATCTCGGGGAAAAAAAAAAAAAAGAAAAAAAAGATGATGTATTAAAATAAATGAAAATCTCCCATGAAGCAATAAATCAAGAAGATCAAATATAATACAATATGATCCCATATCTAGATCCAACATCACATACCTCTCGGAGGGTTTAGGTGGTCATAAGAAGCCACAGTGGCTGTAGAAAAGACAGAAAGAGGAAAGATAAGAAGGAGATACAGGGAAGAAGGGAGAAAGAGACAGAGACAGAGAATAAAACTCAAGACTATGTAGACAATACTCAAGGGATACATTACAATGGGGTATTGGCAGTCATCTTTTTTCTTTCTGGCCTGCACAGTTTGGAGATGAGGGGAGTGAGGTTGAAAGGAACAAAGATCAGTTTTAAGAGGCTAGTAAAGAGATTTTTGGAGGAAATTTTGGGGGACTATATGTTTTATTATTATAAAACTATATGTGATATTACATTATAGCTAGGGTAGATAGGAATATGATAACAGCAGAAGTCATTCTATGCAAGCCACATTATAGATAATGAAGCCAGAGTTGAAAAGTTGGAGTTTCAATCTGACAGATCTGTAACTAGAACAATGGGTTCAAGAACAAACAGAGAAAGGAGGAAATTAATAAGCACTGTAGTCTAGACAACCAGAGTGTGGAGAGTGGGTAAGCCAGAACACAACTTACAGATTGCTGGTAAACACATTTAGATTCATCCATTTTTTAAAATATGGTGTAGGAGGCCAGGTGCAGTGGCTCACACCTGTAATCCCAGCACTTTCGGAGGCCGAGGCAGGTGGATCACAAGGTCAGGAGATCGAGACCATCCTAGCTAACACAGTGAAACCTTGTCTCTACTACAAATACAAAAAATTAGCTGGGTGTGGTGGCACACTCTGTAGTCCCAGCTCCTCAGGAGGCTGAGGCAGGAGAATCGCTTGAACCCAGGAGACAGAGGTTTCAGTGAGCCAAGATCGCGCCACTGCACTCCAGCTTGGGTGATAGAGCGAGACTCCATCTCAAAAAGAAAAAAATGGCATGGGAGCATTAAGTATGTATAGAATAGATATGGAAAAATGATTCTCATAATAATTACATTTCTGTTTCACAAGGAAATGATTTTATATGTATATTTTACATAAATTATACATAGTCATTTTAAAAGCTCAAATAGTGTGAAAATATGGAGAATTATCTGAAATCATCCTACCATGAGAAAACCATATTTACCATTTGGTGATTATTTCTGTTAGTGAATCTCTTTATGTATACATGTTCACATGCAAACATAATATTATATAATTTATATCATATGAAATATACTACTTTTGCAAAAACTTTAATATTTCAAGTTTTGTCCTAAACTTTGTTCTTTCTGTCCTCTTTTTTCTTTTCCTTTTTCCCATCTCTAGGTTATCCATGCTGTAAAACTCATGCATATCTTTTCATCTATGTCCCCATGCTCAGAAAATCATACATGTATATGAGGTTTTATTTCACTGTTCATTTTTAAAACTGAAATTATATCATACAGTTAGCCCTTCATCTCCATGGGTTGCACATCTGAGAATTCAACCAACCATGGATATATTTTTTAAAAAAATAACAGTACAACAATAAAAAATACAATACCACAACTATTTATGTAGCTTTTACATTGTAATAAGTATTATGAATAATCTAGATATGATTTAAAGTATATGGGAGGATGTGCACAGGTTATTTGCAAATAATATGCCATGTTATATAAGAGATTTGAACATCTGTGAATTTTCCAGGGGGTCCTGAAACCAGTTTCCCACAGATGCTGAGCAATGGCTGTATACATGTTTCTGCAACTTCATATTGTTGTTGAAATTCTTCTAATTGACTTTGTGGGGATCTAGTGCATTCTTTTTTTATGGTTGTACAATACCCCATGGCAGGAATGTTCTATAATCTACCCAGCCATTTTCCTACTGAATATTATTCTGTTTCAGTCTTTCATCATGATAAAATCTGGAATAACCATCCTTATATATATAACTTACTAATGCTTTTATTTCTATGTAATGATTTCCCAGGAGTAGGATTACTGGATTTAAAGACACATGCATTTTAAATTTTTAATAGACACTGGCAGATGTCTTTCCAAAAAAACGTACAATTTAATTTCTCCCCTTTTTCCTACATCTCTGTTGGCAGTAAATATTATTATCGCTCCATTTCTAGCAGTCTTATGGGTAAGCTGTTATTACTTTAATCTGCATTTTCTTAACTACTGGTAGCTGTCTGTTCATATTCTGGTCTATTTTTATTATATACCTGAGTATTTGTATTTAAATAAGAATAATTTAATATCATTTTGTATCATGAGAAATAAATATAATATGTGAAGGAAGATAAAATCGTTAAATATACTCTGTGTGATAACAAGCATTCCATAAACAGTTATGATATCATTTAATGCTAAGGCAATTAGGAAGGCAATTCTAAGGCTACTCTAACAAGATCTAGGGAGCACAGACAAATAACTTTGAGGGAATTTATTCTCTGGTAGAAAGCTGACCTCAAATAATATCTGTTCTATGGGGTATACGCAATTTTAAAAATAATAATAAGTTTTTGGGTCAGAGAGTTTAAAAGATAGAAGGAAGCAATTTTATGAGTTGAAGGTGGATGTCATTGGTGCCAGCATACCAACAACATACCCAAATCCTGAGAGAGAAAGTGCAAAAGGGAGATACACTAATTATTACAGAGATGTGGTTAACATGAAAGGCCATAAGGCAGAAGGTAGGGAAAGAATATACATATTCTCATGTAACAGTGGACATTTGTGCTAGAGGTATCTTTTGAATGCTCCACGTCCCAAGCATCTTTAATTCTGCTGCAAAGCCAATGTTTCCCAGTATGGCTTCTGATAGTGAGACCTGCGATGACCATCTGACCTCAACTCCAAAGCTAGTAGATTATTTTGTTACCTTTTAGATGGCTATTTGCAAAGTAAATATTTTTTAAGTCAAGCACTACACTAAATTATTCTAATCAGTTCACGTTTGACTTGCAACTCTTATAGATTAATATATTTGTATACTTTGAATTAATTCAAATGTGAATTTTTTCAAAAGCAGTTTGGCCATCTGGCTTTTGCAACAGTAACAAAATGCCTTTCAAACACAGATGAGAGCTTTCGGGATTGCTTGAGATTTGATCATTGAAATGTGTCTTGAAGTATTGATTTTATACTCAACATGACAGAATTTTAAGCAGAGATTTTAATAAGCAATAATAAAAATAAGTTGAATAGAATATTTAAAAACAAAAACAAACCCTTATACTACATGCTTTGACTAAAATTTGAAAGCATACCTTCACACACAGATCGCTTTGGTAAGGGTGAAATAAGCAAGATATTCTAAAAAATTTTTCTGGATGATTATTGGATGCCCACCCAAGTTATTTTGATACAAGGGTGCACTGTAGATTTAAAAATAAAAACAAGAACTTAAAGGAAATAAATGGTAAGTGGAGAACTCTGTGGCTATGGCCATACACTGCAGGAAATACAAAATCTACAGAATTCGTCCAGGAAAGTCATCAAACAAATAAGCAGCAACAGCAAAAGCAACAATATTAACAACAAAACGAGCAAGGAAAACCAACTATTATGGGAGAGAGATCAGATACTAGAGTTATTACAATGTTCTATCTAAAATGTCCAGTTTTCAACAAAATTTACAAGATATGAAGATAAAGGAAAGTACGCCACACACAGGGAAAAAGAAAACAGCTAACAGCATATATCCCTGGGGGAGCCTATAAGTTGGAATTTGAAATGAAGACTTTAAATATGTCCCAAGAACTAAAAAAACTATGGTTAAATAATGATAAGAAAGTAAGATCACTATGTCCCACAAAATACAAAATGTTAACAAAGATATAAAATTTTTCTAACAAAAGAAACAAATAGAAATTCTGGTGTTAAATATACAATAACAAAGGAAAAATGCAATAGAGTAACTTCACAACTAATTTGACCTGGCAGAAGAAAGAATTGGTGAACTTGAAGAAAGGTCACTGAAAATTATCCAGCCTAAGGAATAGAAAGAAAATAAGAGAATGAAGATTTTCAGAAATGTGTGTAACACCATTAAGCATGCCAACATATGCTTAACAGGAGTCCCAGAAAGAGGGAGGCAAGGTAAAGGAGAAGAAAACTATATGAAGAAATGAAGACTGAAAACTTCCCAAATTTGATGAAAATGTTAATCTACACATACAAATGCTCAATGGCCTGTAAGTAGAATAACATTAAGAACACCACATGAAGAAACATCACAGTCAAATTAATGAAGATAACTAACAAAGAGAATCTTGAGAGCAGCAAGATTATGTCATACAAAGAATTTTTCATAAAATTAACAGGTGACTTTTTAGAAACACTGAAGCCAGAAGATGGTAGGATGACATCTTCAAAGCATTAAAAGAAAAAGACTTTCAGCCAAGAATTCTATATCCAGCAAAACTCTCCTTCAGAAATGAAAAAGAAATTAAGACATTCTCAGTCTTAGAAAATTAGAGAGAATTTGTCAGTAGTAGATTGGTGCCTTGAAAAATACAAAATAGTATTTCTAAACATAATTCTTTAGACTGAAATAAAAGGATACTAGATGATAATTTGAATCAATATGAAAAAAAAGGGAGCACTGGTAAAGGCAAGCACATAGGAAATATAAAAAACAGTATAATATATATTTGTTTGTCATTGTTTTCTTCTGATTTAAGAACGGCTGCATAAAGAAATAATTATAAAATCGTGCTGATGGATTTAGTAAGTATAAACAGATAGTGCATATGACAATAGCCCAAAGAATGTGGGAGGCTATGGAAGTATACTGGAACAAAGTTTCAGGAAATGATTGAAATCAAGCTGGTCTTAAACCAAACTAGATTATCTTAAGGTGAGATGTTAATTGCAATCTTGAGGGCAACTACTAAGGCCTATGCATTCATGGGTCAAAGGACCAAAGGGTAGAAGTAAGGATGGCAGTGATTAAAATGACTTGATGATTCACTTGCAAAACATGTGATTCCCAATCTGAAGTGGGCTGTGCTAATTTAGTAAGTACTAGTTATTGGTTGTCTGTCATTGTTTAAGTTACTTAAACTCCCTTTGCATCGAGTATCTCAACTTTGAAATAATAATACTAATAATCATCATCATCCATTCCTTATGGTGTTATGAAATAACAACAAATAATTACAATTATTTTGGAAATGTATATATAGGAAGAAGGGTGGATGGGTATATAAAAGTATGGGGTACATCAGATGTTTTTTCCTGCCTTCTCTATAGCCATTTTATGTCTTTTTTTTTTATTTTTTTGAAAGAAAGAAAAAGAGAAGAAAGAAAGTGAGAGTGAAAGAAAGAAAAAAAAGAATGTAAGAGAGAAAGAAAGAGGAAAAGAAATAGGGAGAGAGAATGGGATTCTTGTTTTATTGCCCAGGCTAGAATGCAGTCTAAAAATGGGTATTAAAAACCTCTTTTATGCCAATAATTGTGCTTAACAATGGAGACAGGAAGGAATAAGGGATGAAAATAACAAACAAGCAGCCAATCAAT
>CAUYLG010003540.1:0-10988 GCA_963573385.1 Cacajao melanocephalus
CTAGAGTACAGATTTAAGTTAATTTTATACATACATATCAGTTCGTACTGAAGTTAAATGTAAATGGGCTAAATGCCCCAGTCAAAAGAACACAGACTGGCAAATTCGATAGAGTCAAGACCCACAGGTGTGCTGTATTCAGGAGACCCATCTCACATGCAAAGACACATATAGGCTCAAAATAAAGGGATGGAGGAAGATTTTCCAAGAAAATGGAGAGCAAAAAAAAGCAGGGGTTGGAATCCTGGTCTCTGATAAAACAGACTTTAAACCAACAAAGATCAAAAGAGACAAAGAAGGGCATTACATAATGGTAAAGGGATCAGTGAGACAAGAAGAGCTAACGATCCTAAATATATATGCATCCAATACAGGAGCACCCAGATTCATAAAGCAAGTTCTTAGAGACCTACAAAGAGACTTAGACTCCCACACAATAATAGTGGGAGACTTTAACACTCCACTGTCAATATTAGGCAGATCAACAAGACAGAAAATTAACAAGGATATCCAGGACTTGAACTCAGATCTGGACCAAGCAGACCGAATAGACATCTACAGAACACTCCACCCCAAATCCACAGAATATACATTCTTCTCAGCACCACATTGCACTTACTCTAAAATTGACCACATACTTAGAAATAAATCACTCCTCAGCAAATGCAAAAGAATGGAAATCATAATGAACAGTCTCTTAGGTCACAGTGCAATCAAATTATAATTCAGGATTAAGGAACTCACTCAAAACCACACAACTATATGGAAACTGAACAACCTGCTCCTGAATGAGAACTAGATAAATAATGAAATGTAGGCAGAAATGAAGTTTTACAGGCAACATAACAATAGTTTTAGCTATCGTGTGGAAAGTGGATTGGAAGAGACCAGAGTAGATTTAAAGAATCCAGTTAAGAGACCTTTGCAAATGCCCCAGTGAGAGAGGATTAGGACTAAAGAGAAAAATCACTGAGTGCTGACTGTGGAAGGAGCCAAATGAGGGAGAAGAGCTGGAGATTCCCCAGAACTTGGACTTCATAACTGTAGTAGGACACCCTGTCATTTGCTGTGGGATGTGTCTGCTTCCCAGTTAGACTGTGAGCTCCCTTAAAGCAGGGACTAGGCTCTCACCCCTGTGTCCTTGGAGCCCAGAGTTGGTGCTTAGCAAAGTGTGTTAAACTCTGAGGAAAAGGAAAGATAAGTGATGGAAAAAGAAATCAGGAAGAAAGAGATGAGATGAGAAGGGATGGGGGCTCATCTGGTAAGGGAAGGGTCAAGCAAGGACCACGAAGGCTAGATGAGGACTTGTTGTTTTCCATCCCAGCTTCGTACTTTGCCATGTATGAAGGCAAACCCTCACCGTGCAGAGGGTGCAGAAGATTCAGGTCATGGGGGCCTGCTTTTAGGGAGCTACCTGGAATCTCTTCATTCAAGCAGGGAGGGGTCTGTTCAGGCCGAAGAAACTCAGCTCAGGAGTCCATGGCTGCTCCAGCACTGAGACATGCTAACCTCCGCCATGAGACAGAGATGTTCCTCAACAATCAAGTTATGTCTGATAAACCCATTATAAGTAAAAAATATCAGAAATCAAAAGTGTGTTTCTGACTTAGAGTATTTTAAATTTCTGACGAGTTTATCTGGACATAGCCCATTGTCAGTGAAGAAGTGTACTGAATGTGTATTGTTTTTGCACCATTGTGTAAAGTTGAGAAACTGTAAGTCAAATCATTGTAATGCAGGGATTGTCTGTAGGTGGGCGACTGAAAAACAATTTTGCCATTCTTCACTAGCCTCGGCAAGCCACTTCCTGGCCCTTCCACTGTTATTTAAAAAATGATGATGGGGGCTAAGGGGAAGAAAACCAAGCCCATGATACACTTTATCACCACACTCCTGGCCTTCACCATTAGAGGTTTCCTCAACTTGCTCACCTGGTAACTAAGTTGTTCACAGCTTGTCTGGTATGTTTCACAGGATTTGTAACAAAGTCCACTCTGGCCATCATGAAGACCCGGAGTGGGAGGCAGCCTTCCCAGGCAGGCTTTCTGGTCTGACTGCTGACCATGCAATCTCTCAGGCTCTCCTAGGCATTCTGCTTAAACAAACATTATTTACGTTCGGCAGGAGAACCATTCCTGACTGTCTGCTTTTTCCTCACTCACATAAAACCTCACATTTAATTTCTGTTTACACACACATAAACCATATTTTTAGGGGCAGCCTGGGAAATCCTGAGTTGGAGATGGATTTTGCCTTTTGAAAACACAGAGGTGAGCGACATCTGTATATTGTGTTATCAGAGGCGTCACACGTGGTTGGTTAGGACCAGGTGCTTCACAGAATCTGCGTGAAGTTGTAAAACTCGAGTTGACAAGTAAGGCGGTAGCCCAGTTGTTTTAGCAAAGGCTGGATTACCAATATCTGCCTTTCAGTTTTGGGGTGGCAACGAAACAGTTGAAAATCTTGGGGTGCTATGAATAGGCTGAGGTTCGGCCAAAGAGAACAGTCTCTGACAAGCTCATACACATTTGATTTGTAAAAGCATCTCCAAGTGAACTGGGTGGGTGGGGAGCAGACATTCATTTGAGGTTAAACTTGGAGGATTGTTGAATTCATTGGGTATTCAAGTCTTTACTTCAAGGCCTTAAATCAATCAATGCCAATATTGTCCCAATTGGCAGTATGTGATGTGGGTAGATAACCTTCTCTGATTGAATTCACATTCAGTGCACACTGAATCTGAATCCTGAGGTCTTTAAGTTTTAGTTGGTTTACTAAACAAAAGGAGGAACACGGAGACATAAGACCAAAGGGGAGTTACGTCTTATTTTGTTTCCTGATTTATCCTTCCCTGGGTTAATTCACCTCACAGGTCAGTTTTCATTAGGTTTCTTCCCAATGCTCCATCCTTTTCTCTACGCCACCATTTCCTGACCCTTTGTAGATGGCTTTGACTTCTTTTGGGAACCCTGGTAACAGATTATTGAGATCTAACTTGTCTCATTTTAGCTGAAAACCATTAAAAAAGGTGGACTATTTCTTTGGGTTTATTTGCAGGATGAAGTGAGGGGATAACTGCATGTTATTTATGAGAAACTCAACCACTTGCAAGTGAAATATCCTTAATTTTAGCTTTTACTTGTATATTTGCTCATGAGTAAATCTCTCTCCATGATTTTAAGTTACTTGAAGGAAATGATAGTTATATGTACATTTGGGTACTTTGAGTTGAGACTAGGCAGTACTTGGAATTACAACATTTGTCCTGGGAAGTAGTATTTCTGGAATTTTGTCAGTTTTTTGGTGTGTCTTTGAGTTGGATACATCGACTGATAGGTTTTCTTCCAAGACACAGAACTTGGTTCATCGATGTCTTTCTTGTTTATGCTATTGCGTAGTTTTTTTTTTTTTTTTTTTTTTTGAGATAGGGTATAACTCTGTCACCCAGGCTGTAGTGCAGTAGCCTGGCCACAGCTCACTGTAGCCTCAAGCTTCAGGGCTCTTAAGAAGCTGGGGACTATGGTTGTGAGCTACCACGCCAGGTAATTAAAAATTTTTTTGTAGAGACATAGTCTCACCACGTCCAGGCTAGTCTCAGACTCCTCAAGGGATCTTCCTGCCGTGGCCTTCCAAAATGCTGAGATTATAGGTGTGAGCTACTGTGCCTGGCTATTGTGTAGCATTGAGCTTTGGAGGAGCAGTTGATTTCCTTCTCAATTAAAAATGGAAACACTGGGGAGTCTTTCAAAGCTGACAACGGGAAATGATGTAAAATAGCAAAAAATTCTGCCAGCCCTGCCCTTCATCTCCCTGTTTCTTCCACAGTAACTTAGATGATGCTGATGATAACAGCAATTAACATTGAATAAGTGCTTCGATGATGTGTCAGATACCCCTCGCCCCCTTTTTTTTCCTTTTTTCTTTTTCTTTTTTTGAGATGGACTCTTGCTCTGTTGCCCAGGCTGGAGTGTAGTGGCATGATTTTGGCTTACTGCAACCTCTGTCTCCTGGGTTCAAGCGATTCAACATGAATTAACTAATTGTTTTCGCACAGCCCTACCCAATGAGGTTTGCTCTTGGAGGACGAAGAAACTGAGGCATGAATGAGCTTCGGTTACTGTTGACCACTCTGATCTTAATGGGACTGGGGATTTCCTGGAAATCTTTGAGGCTAAGCAAGGACTCTATGTTTTTGGCTGGAAAAATTTCCATGCATTGCATTTGAGCCCTTTCCACCATTTCAGCCTTCATGGGTTTTTGCTCTGGCTTTTCCAGCTCCTTCCTCCTGCCATGGGGCCTCTGTAGGAAATTGTTTGGTTGCTGGTATGTGAATATTTATAGTTTTAGCATTGGCTTTTTCGTTAAAGCAAAAGCTAAAACTTCTTAAAAAAATAACTGACATTTCTTTTTTTCTTTTTTTTTTTTCCTTTTATCACCTATTCAGAGAATAAAAAAATAACTGAAATTTCAAGAAGAGCTTTCTGGTGTATTTTCACGCTGTTCAATAGAACTGTGATGTGTTGGGGCGGGTTGCTGGAAAACCAGCTGGAGTTTGGTGTTCAGGCCATAGGTCCTCTGGAGCATCTCTCACTGTGGTCCCTGTGTGGACATGTTCGGCCTGGTGACATGCTGCCCTTTCACTAGGGCCTGTTTATGAAGACCTCTACAGGTGTGCTTCCCCCCTTCACCCCCCGCACTTCCTACGGTAGCTGTTTTTATTAAAATGCTTTAAAAATAGGTATCTAGAAGTGCTATCATGGTAAAAGAACTGCCTTTAGGGCAGGAGAAAGCGACCATTTCAGTAAAATGTCCTGTTATTGTCACCGACCAACCTGAAAGCAGTAGGGGAGAATGGCGTGCATGCCTAAGGTGGCTGTGGCACGGCAGTCGCAGACAGCGGGGCAGCAGGCAGCACGGTGGGTCAAGTCCAGTCTTCGGCTAGAGTAGGACTGCCTGACTTTGAATCCTAGTTCCACCAGCTGGGTGACCTTGGGCTTCTTTGCCCTGCTATTTTCCCATATGTAAATGGAGATAATCAGAGGGTTGATGTGAGGATTAAATGTAGCCGTGATCTGTAAGTGTAAGTCTTTATTAATAGCATACATCCAAACTTTCACCGTGCAACTGCCTTATACTGTGTCTGTCTCTGTTGGCAGGAAGCCTGAAGAGTGAGGAAAATTCCACACCCACGTCTGCATCTCTCCCAAGAGATGCCCCTGTTTGCTTCACTTCCCGAAGGTACTGTGGCTCCGATCGTCCCCCCACATAGGGCTGTCAATGAGTTGACTGTCATCTCATTCCGCTGCCCTCAGCCTGAACGTGTGCACATCTACAGACACAGCTTCTTTGGGTTTATTTATAGAGCTAGCGCTTCCAGGCATGGGCCCCCAGCTTCCTGTGTAAAGGTGAAAACTGTAATCCTTACACTTCAGCCAGATACAAATAACTTGCTGGGAACCACCCAACTGACAGGGACTTCTCTCCCTCCCTGCATAAACCACCAGGAAAAGGCTGAGTTTAATAGAGACTCAGACGAGAAGATTTAAATAAATAAGCTGTATTATCTGTACAAAAAATATAAATACAGTTTTGTGTTTTAGAGGAGAAAATGCCTCCTTCCACATTAGCCAGCAGCCTTCATAGTCTTGTGGCGCTGCTGAGTTGTAATTCACAGAACAAACATTAAATGTACATTCATCTCATGCAAGGAGCACTCTGCTTCCCACCCAAACCTAGGCTCTCCCAGCTCACTGAGACCCACTGCCAACTGCTCCAACCCAACAGGGAGCTGGAGGCTGCTTGCTGTTAGGAAATGTAAATAGTGACCACTGATTTTCAATCGCGATTGAACTAGAAATAATCACATTAGTAGTAGTATGGAATTTGTCTTCATCATTCCGTGAACCATTGTGCCACAAATGAATCCCCTCTTACTGCCACAGCATCCCATATTAGTTTTTACAACACATCCTGTACACAGTGAATGGATCCAGAGTTAAACACCAGCTTCTATTAAAAAATAGGAAAAAATATAATAATCACTACCAAGTTTACAGGAACACAACTGCAGGAAGTTAATAAAGTCCCCCCAAGAGTTTTCTGGATGACAATGTACAATTATTATTATTACACTTTTTAATACAAGAAATCCTAATATTCACAAAAGATATACATAGAAAACATTCTCTTTTATTTTAAACAGACATTACACTGATTTTTAGTAACATGATTTCTTAGAGCCTATTTTTGTGGTGAGGAAGAAAGAGACCCAACTTAACTGTCCACAGCTCAGTGGGGTGGGGGGACACAGATTAATACTATCTTCCCCTCAATTTTTACTTTCAGGCTGGCTGGAAAATGCAGCCCTAATGTCGAGCCCCGGGGTGAATGGCGTTTCATGAGGGGAGGCTTATCTGAGGGTAAGTGACTCTGGCCACCCTTGCTCCTAAATTGAGGCCACTAGTGGGGAAAGAGGCAAAAATTGCTTGGCCAAAGCTGCTCAGCTTAATGAGCATTTTGCCAAAGAGTCCCAGAGTGTTCATTTCGCTGCTTGACTTTGCTCCAGCTGCCTCACCACAGCTGATGAGTGTGGCTGCAGTGTATGAGCTGCTTTGCCAGGGCGCTGCCTCCCTGGCCCTGCCTTGCTAGATGAATACTGCATGCAGCAGGTCTCGCTGTGCTGTGGGAGTGCCTGCAGACCCCGGGGTGGTAGCTGGGAGAGGGAGGGCATATTGCGGGCACGCATAAACTCACCATCCCACCCCGGTCCCTGGCCAGCTGTGGAATGAAGAGGCCGCAACAACCTGAAAGCCTGGCAGATACTCTCTGGCGAAATGATTAGTTAACGGGTTGATGTTGACAAATTGACCCTCGTCCCTGGCCCTTCGGTGGAGCAGCAAAAGTCCTAGAAGGCAGAAAGCCTGGCCTGTTTGTGCTCAAAATGGCCCTGGCCCACAGCAGCAGTTAGTGCAGGACTGGAGGACTCCTGATTTAGATAAACAGGTGCCAGGGTGGCCTTACTGCACGGCCAGATGCACCTCTTGCTGGCTTTGCCACAGCAGCACAGGCAGGACGTTGATTCTGACAGCCTGGGGAGTGGGGACTCCCATGCAGCACGGTGCTCTCTCGTGGCCAACAGGCCTCTGAGCATGCGTGCATGTATGCATGGGATCAGAGCCTGTCCATGAGCCTCATGCAGTCTGGACACCCCTGCTCACCTGTTTGCTTCTGTCCCTTCCCTCCCCTCCCCTCCCTTATTTATTTCTGCAACATTGTGAGCCTTAGGCCTGCTTGGATTGATTCCTTTTTTACCTGTCCCTATCGGTGATTTGAGTTCTCCTCTCTCTGCAACCCCCTACTGGAATAACTGAGTTCTGGGCTAGTTTCTGCCTCTGCGTGGTGTCCCCTTCCCTCCTCATTTGTCCTAACCATGACTAAAGGGACAGATGGAGAAAGAGGAGACAAAGGAGCAGCACACGCCTGCATTTCTGATAGTGCGCTTCTAGGAAAGACACAGGTGTTTGTCCAATGTTTGCATCAACAGGCTACAAACCTCTGGATCCCTACTGTCCCCAGGGGTTGTTTCTGCCTCTCCTGGGTCTTTCTGAGACCCAGGTTTGGGAGGGAGGAAGCTCTTCAAGGGAGCCCCCGCTGTCTGCCTGGCCCACTCTGCAACGTAGGCATCTGTCCTCTCCTTTCCCAACATCCTGTCCTCCAGCTAATTGAAAGAGAAAACGTGGATGTCCTCATGCTTGAGGGTACAGGAGGTTGGAAGGGTGTGTGTGGGGTGGGGAGGGGAAATAAATAAATAAATTGAAGAAAGCTTAGGTTCTGTCCGAGGTGGTTGCGTGAGTCCTTCGTGTGGCCAGGGTGGAGTTCTTCCCCCTGCCCTGTCTTCACGCTTTGCCACAAGTTCCACAGCAGCGAGATTTAAACTGGCTGAGTTGGCAGAGTTTCAGCTGTTTCACCTTCTCACAGTACCTGGTGGTGTCTCTGCACTCCACTGGGAAAGGAGGACAGGGTAGGGAGAGGGGACAGAAAAGAGATGTGAAATGGAGGCCAATAAATGCAGCCACTGTGATGTGTAGCCAGGTGTTTCGGCCATTAGGGTGCATCCTGGGGTCTGGCTGGGCCACTCTTCTCCAGCCTCACTCTCACAGAGCTCAGCCGCTTGCTCCCCAAGGCTGCCAGCGGTGGCACCAGCCTGCGGCTGTCTGGCGGAATGATGAGGCCCCTCCATGGGCTGTCTGCCTCTTTTCTGTAGCTCCCTCTACTTCCTGAAGGTGCCTGTTCTCTCCCTGTCCTGGGGGATCGCCTCACCTCCTAGGCAAACTTGCCTTTTCCTATGGCTTCTGGCATTTTAAGTAAATGACTCTCCTCCTTAAGATGGTTCCCAGGACTGCATTCTGCCCCACTTTGCAGGAGGGTGTAAGCGAGGCTTGCGTTGGATGCCCCCATCCCCAGGCACTTGGGCCTACTTCCTCTGTTAAGCTTTATTAATTTCATGTGCCCTCCGCTCCCTCTTCCTTCTGCCCGCCATGCCTTAAACACAGCCCCAGGTCATTCCAGTTCAGTGCTGGCACAGACTACATGGTCTTAAATACTGTGCTGACTTGGTCTGGTAAGTCGTAACTAAGTGCGTTGAATACTGGTTCTCTCTGAGCATGCTGAGCCACTGACGCAAACATGGGTTAGCACTACCCCAGAGTACAAACATCATCCAACCCCCAGTGTGGAAAAAGAAGTGGGCAATTTGCCTGCATGGCATCTGCCTTAGTGTTGGGAATTTCTTGCTCAGTGAGGCCCAGTTTGGGAGGAAACTGCATGGCTACATTAGGTTTTTACTTTCTATGCCTTCTTTCTGATGGGTAAGTACCTCCAATTTGGGTACAGGGGAAGAAAAAAAAAATAGACTCCTTCCCAACTGGAATACAAATGACGGTATTGGGATGAGGAGGAGGGAGTGAAGTCAGTATCAAATCCCAAGGCTGGGGGCTCCTGGAAAGTTCTAGTGGATGCCCATGGCGCTGGGAGGGAGGCGGTCAGCAGGTCTATGTTGGATGAGAAGCTGTGATTGGCGCAGAGCTGGCCGGCTGTGCGGGAGGCACTCTGTGCTCCTTCAGTGTTAACAGTGCTTTCTGTTTAGTAGTCTGGCCCCTGAGAGCTGTTGCTTAGTCAACCCCCGTGGGCACCAGCCAGACTGACTGACTGCAGGGGAGCTGGAGGCTGATTTCCTCCAGGACTTGGCCAACAGCACCTGGCTTTCTCAGGGCCAGGATGGAGATCGTGGAAGCCCTTGGGGCACACCCTGCCATGCCTATACACACATCTCTGAACACACCCATGCACCCCACTGAAAATGCTCAACTCCACCACCAGCTCACAATCCCTAGAGAAACTGACCCCATGCCCTACGCTCAGGCTCAGTCCCAGGGACTGCTCTGTGCACCAGATGCCCTGTGGGGAATTTGCAGAAGGTTCTTTGGGGTTGGAACATACTGTTTTCACATGGGGTGATGTTGCAGCGCTGCCAGTTGGCGGGCCGGGGCCCCCAGGAGCACAGGTGGTCAGGCACTGCCTTGTTGGTACGGGCATGCACACACTCCACACGCCGGGACTGGAAGCCGTAGTTGCCGCAGGTAGCCGTGCACAGGGTCCACAGGCTGACCCTCCAGTGTACGCTGCAGGCCTCGGACCAGCAGTTTTGTGTGCTCACGGGCCTGCAGGAGGATGGGGGCAGGGTTAAGATTTGCTTCTATGGGGGCTAAATCTGGGGCAGATGTGAAAACAGTGCTGCAAACCCAGAAATGTCAGGCCATTCCTCAAGTACTTCCAGCGTTACTAGATGTGGGTTCTGATCTCTGTTACTAAATGGCCATATGATCTCAAGAAGGCTATTTCTTCCTACTGGGCCTCTATCTGCTCTTCTCTGTAATGAATATGAATCTCACTGCATGACTCAAGAATGAGCCCTCCCCAGTGTGGAGACTGGCAGAGGCTGGGCTCGGAGGTGGGGGTGGTGAGCCCCTGTTCCTCAGGGGGACATCTATAAGGAAGTGTTGTAGGGATGGGACCTGGAGAGGAATGGGGCCTGGAAAGGAAGGGTAGGTTGAGACTCAGGAACAAGGGCACTCATCCTAGCCTAACTTCTAGAGGGAGGTCAACAAGAGTGAGGGGCTGGAGTCCTTGAGACGTGGTGGCCACTGTGTAGACCTCACTTCCTGACCACCCTGGGGCTAGTGTGGGTCTCTCAAGGTATGAGGCCTCTCTCAGAAGAATAACACCTTTGCACTCTTCATCCCTAAGAGAGAAAAGCCCAGCCTAGCCCATTAGGTAATCACAAGACCAACACTGAGTCATCTGCCTCTGGGAAGGCCAGTGCCTTGGGGTGAATGGAGGTGAGAGGGCAGGACTTGGGACTGTGGAAAGTTGGAAGAGAAACATTTGCTTACCACCATCTTTCCATGCTGTTGACACAGGGCTGGGGAAAGGAGGTTCAGGGCTTTCTCTTACCTTGGAAGGGCGCTGCACTGCTCTGATGGTAAGGCGATGCCATCCCGTGTCTGGCAGAAGACTTGTCTGTGTTGCACAGCTAGGTGAGGCCCGATGCAAGGCCCATTGCACTGGAAAGCAGAAAAAGGTAACACACAAGACATTAGTCAAGTCAAGGGTGGAGGCCACAGTGCTTGGGCTGAATGGGATGCAAGATCTGGGTGTAGGTCTTGTTGGAGGCTCTCAGATCATTCGTCTTTCCCCTCTTTGGGCTAACTAAAAGATATTCACTGATAATGTTTTCTTTTTTTTTTTAATTTTTTTTTTATTGCATTTTAGGTTTCGGGGTACATGTGAGAACATGCAAGATTGTTGCATAGGTACACACATGGCAGTGTGATTTGCTGCCTTCCTCCCCATCACCTATATCTGGCATTTCTCCCCATGCTATCTCTGTATCTGATTTTTTTTGTTAAAAGTGTTGTATATACTGAGAG
>CAUYLG010003541.1:0-24627 GCA_963573385.1 Cacajao melanocephalus
CAAAGTCCCTTTGCCTTGTGAGGTAACACATACACAGGTTTCAGCAATTATGATAGTAATGTATTTGGGGAGCTATTATTCTACCACCACTTACTTTCATCTGTAATGCTACAAGAATTCCAAGCTGGTCTCCCTGATTCCTCATTTTCCCTCTATTTCCCACACCAGAAATATCTAATTTCTGATTCCTTTTAAAAGGTTTCAAAACTTCAATTTTTATGGATAAGAAAACATAATATCAAGGAAATGTATCTTCAAACTAGTCCATAAATTTAACACAATTCCATTGAAATCCCATACTTTTTCATAAAAACTGAAAAGCAGATAATAGAATTAAAATAAAAATGTGAGGGTCAATTACAAAATCAGATAATTATAAATAAAAGGAACAAGAATAATGTACTTTTGCTGTTTTAGGCTGACAGGTTTAAGATGTCTGCTATGGCACCAATAGAAAACTAACATACAGTGGATGGCAAGTTGGACTACAAAATTAGCAATGAGGCTGGGTGTGGTGGCTCACGCCTGTAATCCCAGCAATTTGGGAGGCCAAGCCGGGCAGATCACCTGAGGTCGTGAGTTCGAGACCAGCCTGGTCAACATGGAGAAACCCCGTGTCTCCAAAAATACAAAATTAGCCAGGCATGGTGGCACATGCCTGTAATCCCAGCTACTCAGGAAGATGAAGCAGGAGAATCACTTGAACTCGAGAGGCAGAGGTTGTGGTGAGCCGAGATCACACCACTGCACTCCAGCCTGGGCAACAAGAGCAAAATTCCATCTCAAAAAAAAAAAAAAAGAAAAGAAAAGAAGAAGAAGAAAGAAAATTAGTAATGAAGGTAGTAAGAACTGGTTGAAATAACCTTAGAACTTGTAGTGAGTACCATACATAAATAATTGATTTATGTGAATTATGAAAGTCAAAGAAAACTCCAAGGTTTAGGCAGCCCTGATGAACTGAATTTTCTAATGTATAATTTATCTAGAAAGATTAAGGAAAAGAAAATGTAGGGGGTAGGATTACTGTGTGAAGACTCTGTGGGTGTGGCTGCCTTGTACAGCTATGAATGTTGGCTATTTTAGTGACTTTAAAGTTGAAGTAACTGTTAAAAATCCAAATGGAAAAGTTGAATTGACAGGTAGATTCAGGCAAAAGGGCTAGAATGAAGATATTTCTTTGGAGATTATCAGTATCCATGCTTCAAGGATGAATTTGATCATCTACTGGGCAGATAAAGAATAGAATGCATCAGTGATTGGGCACTACACAGTTTAGAGGTCAGGCAGATAAGAAGAAAAAATGGAAGCAGATAAGTGTAATTTTTAAGAAATAGAAAGCAGAATATTGGATCCTGAAAGTGAAGTAAAGATAAGGAAGAAAATGATCAACTGTATCCTACAGTATGAATAAGAAAGGAATGAGGAAAAAGTTAATAGCAACTTAGATAAAAGATTCCTAAGTGGAGTGAGATAGTTAGAAACTTGAATAGACTGGAGTAAGAAAAAAATTAGAGAACAAAAATTGGGTAGTGAATACAGACAACGTGTTTGTGAAATTTTCTAATAGAGAAAAAAATAAACATGTATCTAAATAGAGAGGTAAGTTTTCTTTCTTATGTTGAGATATATTACACAGTAATTTTATACTAAGAGAATGGTTTAGTAAAAGTTGTTGGAATTATGAGTTTGGATAGAAAAGAGGGCTGGATTTCATTAGATCATGGAGAAATTCAGCTCATCTAGGAGGTAAGAAGGAAATATATGCTCAGAATTGGTGCTAAGGGTCTGTAGATGTCCTCTACTGATTTATTTTATTTTTTTCTAAGAAAAGTAGGCAGCAAGATAAACAGCTGAGTTGAAACTAAATAAACTAAATTCTAGATGCTTGAAAAAAAGAAATAAAATGGTCATGTAGTAGACTATTAAGGTTACAAATGGGGTACAATTGTTTGGCAGGCATGAACTTACTAGAAATTTGGATGAAAACAGGCTGGGGTTTGACAAAGATAGAAAATGGCAAAGACAGATTATGATGAAGACAGAAACTGTCAAGAGCAAGTTCATGAAATGGAGTAGTAACAGGTATGGCCAACAGCATATAATCTCAATAGCAAGAGAAGTTGCAGACATGAGGAAGTACAGATAGCAGAATAATGGTAGGACCAATGAATAAGAGATCTTACCTGGGTTAATAATTGTACTTTAGGTAAAAGATGTTCTAAGTTGGAGAAATTGAAGGAGATTAGTGGATGGAGAGAATATAGTTTGAAAACTACATTATGGAAGAGTTTCAGATATTGATAATAATGGTATTTAGGTATTACCATGGCACATATGACTGAGGTAGAGGGAGGACAATATTATTGAAGAAAAGGGATTGAACAACCAATATTTTAAATCATTTCGTAAATATTAAAAATCTTAAAAATTATTACAGCAAAGATCTGAGGCCAGAGACTCAGAGCCTGGGATATACTCAGAAAGAGAAATGAAAAATACCTGGAATTGTCAAAGAAAAATCACAGGAGACCTACTACAGTTCCAGGTCAATGGTGTGTGGAGTGACAAAGAAAAGGAGCCACCAAGTGAGTGAGCTTCTTGGGAAGCAGCATCCTCCAGAGTGGGACAGTTCTAACAGAAAGTGAAAGAACTTTCAGGGAAGATGGGGGTGATAAACAGGGTGTGTTGATGGAAGAGGTGAATCCCAGAGCATACAGAAGAAGTATGTAGGGCCAGGTGTGAAGTGGGGTTGGGGCAAGGATAAACCGAACTGCAAGGGAATTCCAGGCCCTGATGAAAAAAGGTCCCAGGAGTCTTGGGCTTGTTTTGGGGACCTAGAGAAACAGTGATAAATGGCATAGTGTGAATGTCTTCATGCAGATTGTAGTGATAATTCTAGCTCTATGGAGTTTATATTTAAAAATCGATGCTGTAATCATGAAAAAATCACTATTATTGCAAATGAGAGAATAAGTCAGTGCTGGGAGAAGATTTAATTGCAATAAAATTAGGAATGATATACAAATGTTCATGAATAACAAATACTGTTAACTATTTCCAAATTGATAAATAATATATTTAAGATTATTAAAATATTACAACCTCCCAAAGGTTTCCAATTAAAAAGTGAAATTTGCTACATTTAATTTTAGCTAAAGATCCAGATTAGAAGACCAATAGGTCAGTAAGCCTTAATAAACCTTTAATGTAAACTTTTAACCTCATTAAAAACCAGATTGTATTCAGTCCAAGTTATTTAGTGTTAAGTGACTTTATTAATGAGATCAATTGAATTATTCATTAACTGATACAGTATTTTGAGTGATGAAAATTTTCATTTCTTTCTGGAATCAGATTTTTAAATGTTTTGGCTCGTTTTATTCAGCTACAACAATGTCCCTAAATGTAATGAATGTCTGAAATTCTAGTCTAGACTGAGAAATAAGCTTACATTGCGAACTGAGTCACCTCAACAAATGTAGGACAATGTAGCAGTAATGGTAAAATATGTTAATATCTCAAAAGTAAGTGTTCCAGCTGGGATCCTCCTACAAATTTAACACAAAAGCAACTCATCTAATCGGTAGCATATGGAAGAAATACAATTCTGACAAATAGAAGAGGCTTGTCACTTCATTTAAGCATGATTTACTCACTGCTAACAATGAGCTCTTTGCCTGCTCTGTTATTAGCACCTCACTTTCCCTTCAATTTCTAATCACAGTGTAAAAATTCTATGCTAATTAGCTTCAACAATTATGAGGAATTCTCTGATTCATCATTTCGTTTCAAAGTATTTTGTAAAAAAATATATTGATGTTCCCAGGGTGGGGCTGGGGCTGGAATACTATCAACAGTCAAAAGCAGTTTCTAAAAGGCACATGTCCTGAGGATAGAGGCATCTTCCGTTGCTAAAGATATATTTAAACAGGAAAAGTAAAGCTTTGCTAGCCCTTTCAGAACCCATCTGTGAAACCTGCCACCCCTTCCAAAATGGATGCCATCTCTGTTCAAGGTAAGGTCTCACTCTTGTAGCATTTCAACAATGCTGTGTTTTCAAATAGCAGTCAGTCAACACTGGCCCAGGTAAACTGGAACTGTGCAAAGAATCATCACTTAGCTTTCTCAGGAGTTGTTGGCATTCTCAGAGGGAAATCAAAGATCAAAAAATAAACCCACAATAAAACAATAACAAAAGCACACTACCTCCACACCTCCAAAACCCAAAGGAATACATTTTTAAATATTAATTTTTTATAATTGTGATAAGGACTACCTAGTATTCTATATATGGTGCTAAGTAAGGTGTGTTTGGACTTTCCAAATCCTTGTGTCCTTTTTATTATAATAAATTCATCTAAATCACCCACTCTTGCTAATATGTCACTTGAATGATAATGGCTTTTGTTTTATAGTTCTAGGCATTTGAATCCTGCAAATTGAACTGTTTAGGCATGTTATCTTAGTTCAGAGAATTTTTCTCACCTAAAGCTCTCACTAGGTGACACTGTTCTACCACCTAGAAGTGCTTCCAATTGTATGCACAAAAAAACAGTCCATGCTTTTTTGCATTTCTAATAAAGGAGCTGCATTTTGAAGAATTTTATCTTCGTAGATTTCAGATTGTGCCAAATCTTGAATGAAAAAATATTAGTTTTTCAAAACTTGAGAGAAATATTTTTTGAACTGTGAAGTCTACTGTATTAGTTTGTTTCTGAAGTGTAAAAAGCTTTATGCCTATTCTCCAATTCTTTAATTCAGTATTCAGAGCAGTATCCAGTGATAATGGCTGATATATGACTTTATTTTGTACCAGATAAATCTTAAGTGCTTTATGTGTGTTGAATAATGTAATCCTCAAAGCAATCTTAAAAGTCAAGACTGATTTTCTTTTTAAAATTATTTTAAAATACGAAAATGGGTGCACAGAAAGGTTAAAGAAGTAATCATCATCATACATCTATTAATTAACAGAGTAACCTCATTGAGGAGTCTGTGTACTTGACCACTTCCAACTGTTTCCTCTCATTCTCCATGAGTATCTATATATCAACCTAACTGATTTCAAGTTGAGTTTCTCACAAAACAGGTATTAAAAGTCAACAATCAATTTCTTTCATTTTTTGGTTTCAGCATAATAAACAATATCAAATCCAGGTTGATATCAATGACATGTAAGTGTTAAGGGGTGAAGTCAGCATGCATAAATTTAAATCTCAGCCATGTAATTTATTAGATATTGACATTGGGCAAGTTATCTAAACTCCTAAAGCCTTTAAATGGGGGAATTTTCATAGTGTCTAACTCAAGGACCTATTGCATTTAATCAAATAGTTGATTGTCATCTAGCACTATTGGTGAGATGTGGTTATTAATATTTTAAATACTGTTCAAGAAAAATTAAATTATTTCTGGGTGACTTCCCAAATCAACACCATAGTGTTGATGTACTATCAATACAGAATTAGCTAATTTGGTGATAAAAGTATACTAATAAAAAGTTATTTAAATTTTTTTTTTGGATGTCTACCTGCAATAATAAATTTAGCTTTAGCAAAGTTGGCCAGGTTAGTCTCAAACTCCTGACCTCAAGTGATCCACCCACCTTAGCCTCCCAAAGTGCTGGGATTATAGGTGTGAGCCACCTCACAAGCCAGTGCCCTGTTTTAATAAAGACTTCATAAAAATTATAGCAGAAAATTGAATTCATTCGGAAAAGAAATTATCTTGATAGTACAGTTATTTTTTTGAAAAATATTATGGCTGCAAGGGTTTGTAGACTTTTTAGTGTTTTTTTATTTAACTTTTTATTCTGTATATTGCTCATTTGTTTTATTTTAAAACTATATATGCTAATGAAGTTACCCAAATATTAAGGACCATCAGTCAATAAATGATAAGACAAGATTTACTCCATAAAGTTATAGTACGTGTGTGCGTGTGTGTGTGTGTGTGTGTGTGTGTGTGTGTATCTAGGTCTATCACCAAGGCTGGAGTGCAGTAGCGCAATCTCAGGTCAGGACAACCTCTACCTCCCAGGTTTAAGCCATTCTCCTGCCACAGCCTCCCATGTAGCTAGGATTACAGGTGTGCACCATCACACCCAGCTAATTTTTGCAGAGATGGAAGTTTCACCACATTGGCCAGGCTGGTCTCGAGCTTCTGACCTCAAGTAATCTGCCAGCCTTGGCTTCCTAAAGTGCTGGGATTACAGACATGAGCCACTGTACCCAGCCAACAAAGTTATAATTAATATTAAAAGTGGATATAAAATGGTCTTTGATGGATGAGCAATAAAATTGAAATTTGTAAGGTAGATCAGTAAAGGAATCTAAGCTAGTTGATAGTTTGTGTTTCTGATAATATTAAAGTTGTAATATAATAGTACCTTAAAACAGGAATCAATACTGAATTCAAGCCAGACCTAGATGATAGTGGAAAGGGATAAGAGTCTCAATAATTACCCAGTAAGGAAGAGATAAACTTCCTGTGAGACTTCCTAAATGGGAATTGGGTACAGTGGCCTCATCTTCTAAGCAAAAGTAAGATATTAGTTCTTACAAATATTAATTTACTGATATGTGTAATGGGTTCAAGATGTTTAAAATAAAATCTCCAATACAATTATATACATGGAAAATTTAAGTAATATCTACATTAATTCAGAATCACTATGGTTTTCATAATGAGTTCTCTGCTTGGCCAGTATGTTTCCTTCATTATAGTTGCATTCATTTTTCTTTTTTCATGCTTCATAATAAGATGTTAAACTAGATAATGAGACTAGACATATTTTGTTGTTGCTATGACAATGAATTAACTTTTTAGTTCCTACATATAGCATTTAATTGAAAAACAACCATTAACCCAGTTTTGAAGATGGGAAAGAAAATATTATTTGGATTAAGAAAATTGCCCAAGATCATTTGCCAAGAGCAAGAGAAAACTACCTCTCTAATTTCAGAAACTGTGTTTTCAATTTGTATGTGCACATCCACATGCACGCACACACACACACACACACACAGACACACATTCATACTAATGCTCTTGAGACACAATAAAATGTAGAGGATGGGATTGTGTCTCGGTGATTATATTAGATAAAAGCTATTCACTTAGAAAACATTTTATCTAGCATAGGCTAGGTTCTATAGATACAAAGATAAACAAGACTTAATGCTCATTTAAAGAAGTACAGTGTCCAAAAGAAGAGATAAAATATAAGTGGATCATTTCACATAGGTAAAGCATTTGTGACCATAATAACACATCTTGTAGATATTCAACTACAGGGAGCATGATGGTAGAGACCCCAGGTGCTTGCACTAAAATCCAATCAGTGTTTTTGACCTCAGGCCATGCTTTTTCCACAGGCTGTATTTAGCTAACAAATGACTGCCTTCAAGATACTAAGCTACACCCCTGCCAACCTTGGCTCCCTGACTCCTCAAAGACTCTAAGAACCTGTCCAAGGTATTCTGAAATGCTGTGTCCAACCTCTTGTCTTTTTTGCTTTCACTTGGGGCCAGTTTTGCATTGCAGTCTGACTGTTTTCTCATCCTTGATCACCTCTCACTCTAGTTTCTCTCGTATACACATTTTACCTAATATAACTTTTGCAGGTTTAGTCATATCTTAGTATCTGTCTCTTAAATGATCTTAGAGGATCTTGGTGTCTGCTTCTTAGGGGACCAACACAACATTCAACTGAAGAAGTGAGTTGAGGTGGGCTTTCTGAAGGAGGATGTGCCTGCATTGGTGAAATGTTACAACTAAACATAAACTCCATGCAAACGTTAGGCTCAGTAGAGCTAACATGAATAGAAGAACTGGTGATTCGTTAGGCTTTGCTCTCCAATCACTTGTACCTGCAATTTCATAATAAAAAACTAATTAAGTTGAGTTGAAGTTTTTTGATCTGTGGGAGCCACCTACCAAAAGGTAAATCCTACACAAAATATTTCCTTTTTAAATATTGTTAATGTATTTTATTGTCATCATTGTTGTTTTTGAGGGAAAGAGAATGATTGGGACCTAGAGTCAAGGTGTGGAGAGAGATCTGACTGGAGGCATCAGAGCCAAGTAACAGGTCAAGAATAGAGAAAGCAGTATAAAGTCTAGAGATTGCCTCCCAAAAGTGGGTGTCATAACAATTCTCAGATACTGATATTAACCGGTTTGTTCATATTTCAAACCTTACCATTAAACACATTAGTTTGAATTAATTATGTATGTGCCTGACTCCCAGACTTCTGTAGATTAATAAGGTTTTGTACACCTACTCTGAGCTTAGGATTTGGCATATAATGTGTAATCATTATTTGTTTCAACATTTATTCCCTTACTCGTTTATTCATTCATTCATTTATGCGTGGATTTAACAAATGTGGAATCACTGTATAAGAGCCAGGGACTATATTAGAAGTTGAGCTTCCGCAATAATAAAACAACTCTGCAATCCACCGAAGCTTGCATTCTAATAAGAAAAAACACTTAATAAATATATAGACAAATGAATATCAAATATGTTACATGACAAATACAGTGAAGAAAAATAAAGCAGGGTGAGGAATAGGGAGTAACTGGGAGTAGAGAGGGATATTAATTCAATGGGGTAGTCAGGGAAGGTATAGCTGAAAGGACGATATTTAAACAGAAACTTGAATAAATCCAAAGGAAAGAGCCATGTAAATAGCTAGGGGAAGTGCTCCAAGTTGAGGGGACAGTGGTTATAAAAACACTGAGGCAGAAGTGTGCCTGGAAAATCTGATTAACAGCAAGGGAGCCAATGTGTACAATGTGGCTAGATTGGAATAACGAGTATGAACAAGGCAGGAAATGAAATTGTACCTATGGACGGGCACGATCAGGTGGGGTCTTGTCTGCCATAATATATAAAATAGGGGATCTTATTGCAAGAGGTATCCCAGCACTTATTTGCCAGAAACTTCTTAATATGTACAAGCATTTGTAAAATGTCCCTCTCTTATAAGCGATCATTTTAAATAAAACTACTTTCCATATACTGCATCTAAGATCTGTCGCAGTATTAATAAGCATGTATAATCTTTACAACTTAGTACTTTCAGCTGGACTGGTGTACAATCTAACTAACTGGTGTAATTTAGTTAATAGCTATTCTCTCTAATAATACGTCATCCTTTAGTTAGTCTGATATTTGAGCAGTCCTCAGTTATTTTTTTATTTAGCTATATCCAGCAAATGGATTCAGTGATAACAAGTTGGCTATCAAAACAAATGACTTTAATTTTCAGGAAAAATGCTACTTTATAGAAGAAAGTATTTGATAAATAGCACTTTATCTTGAAGATTATTGATAATCTCATTTAATAGTTTATACAATTGCTGATACGTTGATGTAAATACAAGAAAGTATTTAAAAGTAACTTTTAAAATGCTCTCAATCAAAATGTATTTAATAAATTAATATTTTCTTGAGTCTACTGAGTGTATTGGGGCTCAGATAACAATACCGCAAAATGTGAATCTTTGACGTACTGAACTATAGAAGCAGCCACTGACACATTCACACCTCCACTCCCCTAGCCATCCTCTGTTTCTCCTACAGCACAAGATGAGAATACTCTCTTAAATTCCTTTTACATTGTATTATCTGCCTTAGAAAGAGACCTGCCAGAGAGCGCAATTGCCTTTCATCGTTCCCTAAAGTCTGATTACCTACGGCAGGTAGAAGACCTGGGAAAAATGTAACCTGGATGAACTTTGTCACAAGTTGGGTTCGTTCAAATTTCAAAGAGAATTATTTTACAAGATAGTGTCTGCCTCATGGGTCAATTCATCTTCTTTAAAATAATTTAATGCTCTTCAAAATTACTTATCTTTCCCCATGTCCCCTCCCCTCTGAAGAAGAGTAAACATCTGTAACTCTATGGACTATTAGGTTATCAGTCTCCTGAAATTCCCCTGTGCTCGTGCATGTTAGGAGCTAGAACCCATTAGCCTTGGCAAACTAACACAGGAACAGAAAACCAAACAGTGCTTGTTCTCATTTATAAGTGGGAACTGAACAATGAGACCACAGGGGCACAGGGAGGGGAACAACACACACTGGGGCCTGTCAGGGGATGGGGTGGGGGAACGGATAGCATTAGGAAAAATAGCTAACGCATTCTGGGCTTAATAACTAGGTGATGGGTTGGTGGGTGCAGCAAACCACCATGCCACATGTTTACCTGTGTTTACCTATGTAACCAAACTGCACATCCTGCATATGTACCCCAGAACTTAGAATTAAAACCACAAGAAAAAAAGAAAAATAAATAAATTGATGTGCCCCTTTCTCCTATCAATCTGCTTGTTATTAGTTCATTTTTAGTGAACCTTCAGAAGGTAGAGGGGAAATTTTCCCTTGACCCCTACAAGTGACTACATATAGTCTATAGACTATGTGTGTGTCTGTATATATATATACATATTCTTCACAATGTTGCATATTCAAAAAATTTCACAAATATTTAGAAATTAATTAATAGTACACACAGAAAAAAATGGCCTTGGTAAAAGCACACCTCAGGTAGCATTAATCATTTGCTACAATAGAATTTATTTTTCTAATGATCATGTAGATCTTTCTTTGTTTCCTTCTGTAATAAATAAAATTATTTTTAAAACTTATTCCTGTGATGACCCCAGTTTTCTGTCTAGTTTCCAGTCTGCCATACAAGAAAGGGAAATCAAAGCAAAGCCAGATGTTGCCCCCGCTGTTATAGAGAGTTACCTAAAAATCCAGGGAGGCTTTGATGGCCAGAGTCTACAGGGCACAGTACAGGGGAAGAGAGAACTGCACATAAAGAGAACTTGAGAGATATTCAGGAGGTTCCCCTGGAGTATTCAGTGAAGAACTTAACATTGCATGCATGTGAAAAAACTACCTGAAGGCAGGGTAAGAGCCACACCAAAGAATCAAGGGAATAGTGCTGGCTGGAAGTTCACATAGGCAAAGCGGGAAAACTTCGTAATTGAGGGGGCATCAGAGTACTACAAGATATTACCTCATTAGTGATGAAGATTTATCTTAGGCTAGGGATTACATTTATTTCCAACTCCAGTTATCCCTACATATCAACATAGTGGTTATGTACAAATGCGAACCTTTTTTTACAGTAATGAACAATTACATTAATGAACTTTTAGTCTAAAAAGTCTTTGGAAAATAATTGTTATTTACCCAGGACTTAACTTAAAGAAGTGACCCCTTCACTCTTCATTTATGTCTGTCATCAACCAAAATTAATTTCTTTGTGTTTCAAGGGGCAGAGGGGTAGAGAAAAAGGAGAACAATACAGAACTCAGGTTGAGTCTGTTGTGTTTATTCTCCAAGGAATTCAATTAAGAAACACAGAATCTGCGTCTTTGTTAGCTGAGTCATGTTAATGCTGGGGCAGCACTTCCCAATAAATGGGTTAATTTAATTATACAAATCATTAAAGGATCTTGTTAAAATACAGGTTCAGATTCAGTGGGTCTGAGGTGAGAACTAAGATTCTGCTTTTCTAACTAGCTTCCAAATGTTATGGATACTACCAGTCCTCAGATCACACTTGGAGTGGCAGGGATCTAGAGGTGATATCCATGAACTGTTGTTGATATATTGAGAAGAGTTTGGTTTCCTACATTAGCTAGAACGTGGATGATCTTTGTTATATGAAATGCCCCCATACATAGAAACACACACTCACACTCACATATATGCACTCCCATCCCTAACTACTTCAGTGTCAAGCTACACAGCTATGGAGCAATATACTTAAAAGCAAGGAGATTATTCATATAATTTTTCTTTTTACTTTCACATTTTGAAGAATGCTGATTGCATGGTAAAATCAACTTTTAGATTACAAAAATTTTTAAAGGCAGATTTCAGGATATTAGATGAATTGGCAAGAATTGTTTCCTAGCAATCAATTGTACTTGTTAATTTTCAATAATCGTTAGCACAGTCTCTAACTGGCAGAATCTATGTTCTTGGCAAAGATAAATTGCCCTGAACTTTATTGATTTAATGTTTGCCAGATACAATTTCTGCCTTTCAAAAAGTAATATGAAATAAATATATGGTTCTCAAATTTAAAGGGCTGATACTACCATACGTAGCATTTTCCAAGATCTCTTTCAATATACTGGATTAAGAGAGCTCTCATTTTATATTCATTGCTTGCTGTCTTCATTGTAAATATAGAGCCAAGATGTCCCAGCCCCAGGGCAGCTGTCAATGGTGGCAGTTAGGAGAGTCCAAGGAGCCACATCTTCATTCTGACCTTACATAAAGCAGCTAACGTATATAGATAATAAGGAACTGATGCATGCATTAATATGTGCTCAGGATTTGTTTTAATCAGGTATAATGAGGAAACAGACATGGAAGTAACTGACTTTGAAAGGGCAGGTTATTAATGACAGCTCCCAAAAGAAGAAGGCATGCCGTACCATGTGAGGACACATGGTGAAGTCCCAGGGTTAGTCAGGAGGTAGAAAGAGCTAAGGAGAAAGCACAGTCCAGAGCCTCTATTGTGGCTTTCCTGGGAAGGAACTAGTGAGGCAAATTTGAGCAAATTTACAATTGAATAGTTTAACTACTTTCTCAGGCTTCTGGGATATAGGAGTGGTCTTCAGTGGTCCCATATTTGGCCCTAGGGTGATGTAGTACAGGGAGAATATTGGCTTGGGATCTGAGAGTCAGTTAAAGAAGAAGATTGGTGATAAATTCTGTGGATTTGTTCATTTGTATATGAAAGGAATGCTGGTGGGAAAGTCATTTCTTATAGGTAGGAAATAGCTAAGCTGGGAGAGGTGCAGTTTCTCCCAGAATGGGCGGCAAGGCTCCAGAAGACCTCTGGAAGTCACAGCATGATAAAATACAGACAGTAAAAAACATGATTAATATAATACACAAACAAGAAAGAATAAATCTTGCCTAACCTCAGCTACTAATTCTCCTAATCGGTGAAATGGGTTGTGACCTCAGAATTTACCATCATCCACAGATGATTTTGCAGCTGTCAGGACAAACACAAAGCTTCCTTGAATTTAGTTTTATTGCTTTCTTTTTCTTTCTTTTCTTTTTTTTTTTTTTTTTTGAGACAGGGTTTCACTCCTGTCACCAAGGCTGGAGAGCAATAGCATGATCTCGGCTTACTGCAACTTCTCCCTCCTGGGCTCAAGCAATTATCTTGCCTTAGCCTTCTGGGTACCTGGGACTACAGGCAAATGCCACCACACCTGGCTAATTTTAGTATTTTTTTGTAGACACGGGGATTTTGCCACATTGCCCAGGCTGGTCTCGAACTCATGAGCTTAAGCAATCCACCTGCCTTGGCCTCCCAAAGTGCTGGGATTACAGGAATGAGCCATTGCACCCAGCCTTATTACTTTATATCTAGGCAAATAATCGTTTTATCTATAAACAGAAATGCTATTACTTTTTCATGCAAGTTTCTTCCTGTTTCAATAGAAAGAAAGGTAACTCATATTCTTCAGCTCACATGTTTCAGTCTTATTAATTAATTAATTTATTTATTTATTTATTATACTTTAAGTTCTGGGGTACATGTGTAGAATGTGCAGGTTTCTTACATAGGTATACACATCCCATGGTGGTTGCTGCAACCATCACCCTGTCATCTACATTAGATATTTCTCCTAATGCTATCCATCCCCTAGCCCCTCATTCGTCTAGTATGCCTCTCCTAGCCCCCCACCCCCTGAGAGGCCCTTCTGTGTGATGTTCCCCTCCCTATGTCAATGTGTTCTCATTGTTCAATACCCACTTATAAGTGAGAACATTCGGTGTTTGGTTTTCTGTTCTTGTATCAGTTTGCTGAGAATGGTTTCCAGCTTCATCCATGTCCCTGCAAATGACATGAACTCATCCATTTTAATGGCTGCACAGTATTCTATGGTGTATATATGTGCCACATTTTCTTTATCCAGTCTGTCATTAACGAGCATTTGGGTTGGTTCAAAGTCTGCTATTATGAACAGTGCCACAATAAACATACATGTGCATGTGTCTTTATAATAGAATAATTTATAATCCTTTGGGCATATACCCAGTAATGAGATTGCTGGGTCAAATGATATTTCTAGTTCTAGATCCTTGAGGAAATGCTACACTGTCTTCCACAATGGTTGAACTAATTTTCACTCCCACCAACAGTGTAAAAGCATTCTAGTTTCTCCACATCCTCTCTAGCATCTGTTGTCTCCTGATTTCTTAATGATCACTATTCTAACTGGCATGAGATGGCATCTCAATGTGGTTTTGGTTTGCATTTCTCTAATGACCAGTGATAATGAGCTTTTTTTCATGTTTGTTGGCTGCATAAATGTCTTCTTTTGAGAAGTGTCTGTTTATATCCTTCACCCACTTTTTGATGTTTTTTTTTTTAATTTTTTAAGTTCCTTGTAGGTTCTAGGTATTAGCCCTTATTATTTCCTTTCATAAATTAAATTTAAAAAATACAAAGCAGAAGGAAAAATATATATCAAAGTTTTTGTTCTATCCTAGGGAAAAGGTTATTTCATGTGAAATAAGCTTTTTTTATGGGTAGGTCTAGGTTCATCTTTTTTTTCTGTTTTCTTTTCTTTATTCTTTTTTTTTTTTTTTTTTAGATGGAGTCTAACTCTATCACCCAACAGGAGTGCAGTGGTGCAAACTTGGCTCACGGCAACCACCACCATCTGGCTTCCAGCAATTCTCTTGTCTCAGCCTCCTCCAGAGTTGCTGGGATTACAGGCACGCATCACCACACCCAGCTAATTTTTGTATTATTTAGTAGAGACAGGGTTTCACCATGTTGGCCAGGATGGTCTCGATCTCTTGACCTTGTGATCCACACGCCTCAGCCTCCCAAAGTGCTGGGATTACAGGCATAAGCTACCATGCCCAGCTCATTTTTTTTTCGATTTTTTATTGATGCATAATTATTGTGCTTATTGACAGGGTACAAGTGATATTTTGTTACATGTATATAATGTGTAATAATCAAATCAGGGTAATTAGTATGTTTATCATATTACAGAAAAAGTTTAAACAAATTAAATTTAACTGAGTTTAATTGAGCAAAGAATCATTCCCAAATTGAGCAATATGCTTTAACCCAAATAGTTTCAAGAGAGACCCCAGTGTTGCTGCATAGTCAGAAAAGATTATGGGCAAAAAAGGAAAGTGACATACAGAAAATGGAAGTGAGATGCAGAAACCGTTGGGTTGGTTACAGTTTAGTGTTTGCCCTACTTGAACACAGTTTTAACACTTGGCTGCCTTGATTGGCTGAAACTCAATGAGTGGTACAAGAGTTGGTTAGTCTGTTTACACATCTAGTTAAGTTACTGTTCACTATATACAGAGAAACTTTTGAAAGAGACTTAAAATATGTATGGAGGTAGCTTTAGGCTAAACTTAATTTAACAATTGCCCATTAAAACCTTTAGGCATTAATGTCACTGTGTCACAATCTTAAATGTACTTCTCTGGTCTCAAATCCCACTGGGAAATAGCAGAACAAATATGGGGGTAAGGTCTTCAGGTTACTTGTTTGTAAAAATTAAAGCAGAGGTGACCCTCTTATGCCAGAAACTCCTGTTTTCAGGAAAGACACACACACGCACACATACACATACACACACACAAAACTGGTCTGTCTTGTGATCTATCTGCTTCCTTAAAGTATTAGTTTGATTGTATTATATTTAGCACAAGTGACTCCATTTTGGTTTGGTTTGGTCTGGTCTGGTGCGTTGGGGCCTAATGCTCAGTTCAAAACAATGGCCTTCCATAATTTTGTATAACACGTTCCTCCTTTTGATTAGGTTCTCGCTTACATGAGAGTGTCACCAAAACTTAGGGCTTTAGCACTGCTTTCGATTATCATCATTTTGGGTTACCAGTCACAGCATGTCCTTTGTAGGTTACAAAGTCCTCAAGATCAGACATTTTTTCAAGATTTAGTCATTTCAGTGAAAAATAAACCATATGACATTTTATGGCTGGCTTCACGCAGTTATTTAAAACCTGGAAGACTACAGTACTCCAGGGAGAATACTGTTTTTGTTTTTTTTTTCGTTTTTTTTTTTTTTTTTTGAGACAGAGTCTTGTTCTGTTGCCAGGGGCCAGGCTAGAGTGCAGTGGCTCAATCTCGGCTCACTGCAACCTCCGCCTCCCAGGTTCAGGCAATTCTCCTGCCTCAGCCTCCCTAGTAGCTAGGACCACAGGTGCGCGCCACCACGCCCAGCTAATTTTTGTATTTTTTAGTAGAGACGGGGTTTCACCATGGTCTCAATCTCTTGACCTCGTGATCTGCCCGCTTCAGCCTCCCAAAGTGCTGGGATTACAGACATGAGCCACCATGCCCGGCCCAGGGAGAATACCGTTATTGTCTGGGAGGACAATACCAACAGCTTGGTGTATGCTCCTTAGCCAAGGTACCCGTGAACCAAACCAACTTAATATTCAATAGACCAAAGAATGAGCTAAAGCATCAATGCATTTCAACCAAGCAGCCTGTTTGTTAGTCTCCCACAACTTAGTCTTTGTGCAACAAGAAGTGCCAGAAACGAAACAGATTCTTCTCTGTTCAGCCAGTAAGTAATCTAGAGCAATTCTATTAACTAGCAAAAAACAGAATTTTTTAAAGTTCGTTGTGAACCCATGGTCTTTGCAATAGACTCTGCTGCAGAGCCTTTTATGAGGGACAGATTTATTATTATCACCTTATTTACTATAATCAATGGAAAAAGGGACCTACCAAATCACACCTGTCCAGAAGGGTGAAGGCCTCCTGGAAAACTTCTCTTTAATCTATGATATAGGTTATGAGGAATGAGTCAATGTGCTATTTCTGACTGTGAAGCAGCAAAGGTACCATTAAAACATCTTGCCCACATTGGTCCTTTGTCTTCCTTCCATCAAGGCATAAGTTTGCTCGTGCATAAGGCATAAAGTTGGCTGCGAAATCCTCCACAAATAAAATACACTCCATAATTTCACTCAAGTCCTTTTTCACAGCTCTGTTGTTCATAGAGGCATAAGCAGAGAAAAAATTAAGAGAAGCAAAAGTTTTCTAATAGCAGAGAAGTCTTAATCCAGGATCTTGAGAAAGCAGACTAATTCTAGGATACCAGTGGCATCTGGGAAGAAACTTTCCCAGTTAGCTTTACCTTAAGGTTTTCAATCGGTGTGCAGTTCCAAGAGTCTACAGGGGCCCTTCTGAGTTGTGAGATTAGGAACCCAAGGTCCAACTTTCCAAAGTTTGGCTGCAGGGTGGGTGGCAAGCAGAGTCTTTCTCTAATGTAATTTCCAGAAGACACAATCTCTGGGTTCTAGATGATGAAGGATTTAATTGTCTTCAGTCCTTTACTTGGGGAAAATATACTTTGGCATAACGCACTGAAATATTTCCAAATTTAGTCATATTAGCGTTTAGGAGCAGAGAATACAAACGGTTCTATTGTTACAGACAGAGGCGTTTCAGTGACTATTTTATAAGCGGTCAACTTACGTTTTTTCATGGGAAGTGGATCTGAATGTCATCAATTTTTAGTACCTCTGACCAAGGACATCCAGTTGATGCAGTTAGCTTTGCTTCATGTTATTGCATCTGTAATATGTTATTAACAGTTTAACAACTTGTCTAGTGAGACAATCATCTTATTACTGGAGATTTCTCCAGGAATGCCCTGTGAGAGAAACACGTTTTCTGATAACCTATTAGCTAGTATTACAGTATCTACCTTCTTGCATGAGAAAACTTGCAGGGGAAAAGTCCACAATTCTGTAATATCTTTTGATTCAAAATGCGTTTCCATAACTATTAGACTTCATAATCATTTAAATATTCCAATTACCTTGATTTTACCTTCTTTTTGACTTTTAAACTCTCTCTCTTCTGCTTACAAGGTTAGTTGTATTCCTCCATCCCCGTTATTTCTCATAGGCCTGCTTTCTTCTCTTTCTTTTTATCTGCTTCTATGTTCTTTTTCTTTGTCTTCTTGTCCCTTTGTTATTACCACCATATTCTACTTTACCTTAATTTTGGAATGCTCCACTCTGCTTTAGTATGTCATTAACTTTAGAACCTTTCAAATGTGTCCATGTAACTGAGATCTCATCCTTAAGCAATCCTAGTCAAGGAACTGTATATAGTAATTATAAAGAGTCAAGAGAATCTGCATACTAATACAAAAAATGCCAATAACATACAAGGTTTATAAAACAAGTTGCAATCTGCTATGAGAAATATAATGTGATATATCTTAAAGTATTTTACAATATAAAAAATGTAAAATCTAAAAAAAAAAGGCAAAATCTATGATTTTCATGTGTACCAAAAAATAATATCTATCCACCAACTGATCAAAATGTCATCTTATAGGCTGAAATCCTAATGGGGAATAAAGGGATATTATTAGTTGCTGAAAAAAAATCATTAAATATTTTAATTAATCAGTAATCATTTCTAAACAAATATGTGTATGCCTATGGATTTTAAAATTAGTCACATAGATTACATTTTAAATAATTTCTATAGAAGACTGTGAGGCTAAATCTTCAAAAAATAAATAAACAGCACTTTGTGGAAATTGATTCTTTCAGTTATTATTATAGCTATAAGTCACTAAAGGTAAATTCTCAAAGTAATACCTCTTAAAACCTTCCAATAATTTATTATTTTTCTGCTCTGCTTATGACCGACACATTTTCTTTGCTAATAAACATGCTTAATAAAGTGACATTTTAAAGTTGTTAATTAATAGCACATCTTCCTGCTTCCACAAAGCTGTTTCAGGGTGTAGTTAAGCTATATTTTGCAAAGGCTTTCATTTATTTTTGGTGTATATAATTCCACTAAAATAAAAGTTTTGCTTGAAAGTTTTTCTATATACCACCAAACTACAAATGTACTTATCTATTCATCTAGTATTAAGTTTTTACTACGTATATAGAACAATTTCAAATAAAAAGAATACCATGACATGTCCCTGATGTTTTGGATCTTATAAATGATGTTAGCCAAAAATATCCAAGTGACTAGACACATAAACAAGATAAAGTTAAGTAATGATAACATTATGAAGAAAATAAAGATTTGATAGATGAAGCCTGGGATGGAAACGAGTACAGAAGCAGATTCTCTAGCCAGGGAATCTCAGTGGAATAATGTATGGTGGGGAGTCAACAAGGGCTAAGCCATCTAATGATCACAGATGTTGATCAGGATTTTGGAAACAAGGGAGAGTCTAGAAAGTCTGAACTATCTTTTAAAAGTGAGGGGTTTTGTGTCTTTTAAAAGGAAAATATTGACTATTGTTTTGAGAATGGATTTCAGAGTGGAAAGAAAGGAAAGCCACAGGTTAAGAGGGAATTGCTGCCCTCCTGGTGTGATGGTTAATATTGAGTGTCAACTTGATTGGATTGAAGGATGAAAAATATTGTTCCTGGGTGTGTCTGTGAGGGTGTCGCCAAAGGAGATTAACATTTGAGTCAGTGGACTGGAAGAGGCAGGCCCACCCTCAGTCTGGGTGGGCACCACCTTGTCAGCTGCCTTTGAGGCTAGAATAAAGCAGGCAGAGGAACTTGAAAGGTCTAGACTGGCTGAGTCTTCCAGCCTTCATCGTTCTCCCGTGCCAGGTTTCCTGTCCTCAAATATTAGAATTCCAAGTTCTTCAGCTTTTGGACTCTTAGGCTTACACCAGTGGTTTACCAGAGGCTTTGGGGCTTTCAGCCACAGCCTGAAGGCTGCACTGTCAGCTTCCCTGCTTTTGGGGTTTGGGGATTTGGACTGGCTTCTTTGCTCCTCAGCTTGCAGGCAGCCTACTGTGGGACTTCATCCTGTGGTCATGTGAGCCAACACTCCTTAATAAACTCCTCTTCATATATGCATTTATCCTATTAGTTTTGTCTCTCTAGAGAACCCTAATACACCTGGTATAGGAGATAACCAAATTTTCTCGCAAACAAAAACTCCTGAGGACTCTGGAGACTTAACAAAGGCAAATCTTGATTTTGAAAGGAGTTAAAATATAAGGAAAATGATTCGTTCAGAGTTCACCAATTTTTCTTAATGCTTTGAATATTTTTAATAGCATAAGTTTTTTTCAATTTTACTACTTATTTTTTTTCAATTTTACTTTAGGTGCATACTATATCTGGCATTTCTCCCCATGTTATCCCTCCCCACCATCCCCATCCCCCGCTGTCTCTCCCCTACCCCCACCAACTGCTCCCAGTGTATGATGCTCCTCTCCCTGAGTCCACCTGTTCTCATTGTTCAACACCCACCTATGAGTGAGAACATGTGGTGTGTGGTTTTCTATTCTTGTGTCAGTTTGCTGAGAATGATGGTTTTCAGATTCATCCAAGTCCCTACAAAGGACACGAACTCACCATTTTTTATGGCTGCATAGTATTCCGTGGTGTATATGTACCACATTTTCTTTGAGAAGTCATCAGACTGAAGTCATCAAAGTGGCAGCATTGCTGGGATACCTGATACTCTGATAGAATGCCAGAGGACTGAGGACGAAGCACCTGGGTGATTAGGTTTCCTGAGAAAGGGAAATTACTACCAGGAGAGACAGGAAACTCAAACCCCTGTGCTTTAACTCATATCAATTTCCTGGCTAATTCTGGGAATTGTGTATATGAGGAAAACTGAAAACAGCATGTGCCTAATGCCAAACAAAGTTAACAAAAATGTGAGCTAGCATCGGCCTCAGAGATGACTGACTTCAGTTTTAATGTAACCAAATTTACTCCCTGATAAACAAAAAATCCTTCATAGTAATATTAAAAAAAAAACTAGAGTCTCTACAATGTAATACTATTACTCAAAATAGAAAGAGACAGAAAAATGTCACCCAGATTTAGGAAAAAACATAAACATCAGAAGTCAATGTAAAATGATCTTGATATTGGAATTATCAGAAAAGAATGACAAAATGGCCATTTAAAAATAGTCAGAAAATGGTAAAAATGTGCTCAATGAAATAAAAAATATGAAATCTCAGCACAAATAGAATATATAAAAGAAATAAAAATAGAAATTTGCATACTGAAAAATTGAGTATCTGAAAGAAATCACTAAATAGCTTTAATACCAGAATTTAAATAATAGTCAGAAGTGTCAGTGAATTTGAACATAAATTAATAGAAATAATCTAGTTTTAAAAAAAGAAATAAAAAAAATTTTTTAGAGAAGACAAGGAGAGCCTTAGTGAGCTATGCAATGCCTTTAAAAGGATAGTTAGACTTCCAAAGGAGAAGAGAAGTAGAATGGATAGAAAAAAAATGCTTAGGTAATGGCAAAGAGCTGGTTAAAATTGATGAAATGTGCAACTTTACAGATAGAAGAAGGCTAGTGAATCTCAAAAGGAATACATTCGAATAAATCCACGATGAGTCAAGTGATAGACACGCTGTGAAAAATCAAAGATCAAAGTAAAGAGAAAATCTTGAGACCAGCCAGAGAAAAACAAGTAAACAACTATTCAAACGACTTGGATCTTCTCAACAAAACTAAGGAGGTCAGAAAAAAAAAAGAAACAAACAAACAAACAAAACCAATAAACTAGAATAGCATATTTCAAGTTTTGAGAGGGAGAAAAGAAATAAAATTCTGTATTCTATAAATAATTTCCTTTTAGAATAAATGAAAACTGTTTTTAGATTTAAAAAGCTAAATGGATACTTCTATAGCAAAAGTGAAAAACATAAAATGCTAATAGGAATTATTTAGGCTGAAGGGAAATGATAGTCAAATATTGGATCTTTATGAATATTTAATGATCAATGAAAATAGTAAATATATGGCACATTTTTAAAGATTATTTTCTTAATTTAAGAAATCCTATAATCACTTAAAATAATATTTATAATTATTTTGTGGGACTCATATTGTATATGAATGAAATACATTAAAATTATAGCATAAAAGGCTGGTAGGGTATAAACCAATATGGGTTTTAAGGTTTCTACATTTTTATTTGAACTGATATATAATAATTTCTAAGTGGGTTGTAAAATGTTAAAAATGTGTATTGTAATTTTTGTGCTGCAATTAAAAACATTATACAAAGCAATATAGATAAAAGCCAGTAGTTAAATCAAATGCCAACAAAAATTATGAAAGCTCCAAAAGAAGTTAAGAATAAGGAAGAAAGAAGCAAAGGGTGTGAGGGGAGAAAACAGTAAACAAATAACAGGATGATAGATCTAAATCTAATTATATTGACTATATTAAATATTAATAGACCTAACACTTCAACTCAAAAATAAAAAATCACCAGAATGGAGAAAAAGTAGAAGCAAATTACCTACTGTCTATGCATGACACTCTGGAAACATAAAAACAGAGAAACAACATGAATAAAAACATTCTAATATGCAAAACTATAAGAAGGCTGGAGTAGCTATTTTAATATCAAATTAAATCAACATTAAGATCAATAGTCTTATCAAAGATAAAGAGGGTTTTTTCATAATGATAAGCTGGTAAATTTACCAGAAATATACAATAAAAATGGATATATGTCTAATAATCTCAAAAGCATAATACTTAAATTTTCTAAATCTAAAGAGAATACAAACATTTTAACAATCAGAGTCTGAGATTTTCATTCTCTTTCTCAGCACTTGGTAAAACAATTAGGTAAAGGATTCAGTGAAGACATAGAAAATCTTAAGAAAACTATCAAACAATTTGAACAAATTGATACAGTATATGCTACCCAAAAGTTCTAGAGATATGTTATTTCTAATTTTAGGTGGCCCATTCACAAAAAGAGGCCATATACAGTCCATTCAATAAGTCTAAATACATTTAAAAGATTGTAATAATGCATACTATTGAGTGTATTCTCTGGAAATAATTAAATTAAGTACAAATCAAGATCAATAACATATATAGAAAAAAATAAATATTTGGAATTTTTACATTTCAAAGTCAAAGAAGAAATCATGAAGAAAATTAGAGAATATTTTTATCTGAATGGTGAATAAAATTTAATATATCAATATGTGTATGATTTAAGATGTGACATGTTAGAAAATAAGATGTCTAAAATTAATAATCTAAGATTGTATCTCAATCTCAAGAATTTTAAAAAGTACAGTTACAACAAATGATTAAAATTGACACAAAATAAAAATAAAAGTAGTAATTTCATATTATTAGAAAATAATCAATAAAAATAGAAAATAGTCAAGCAATAGAGAAAATCAACAATGGCAAAATCTTTTTTTAAAAATATCAATAAAATTGATGAATTTGTACCTTTATCAAGAAAAGTAAGAAGGAATCACAATCACAAATATGAGGACTGATCACTAACTAGCTTACAAAACTAAATGAATAAAGTAATGTTAAAATGATATATTGGCCAGGTGCAGTGGCTCATGCCTGTAATCCCTGAACTTTGGGAGGCTGAGGTGGGTGGATCATAAGGTCAGGAGATCAAGACCTGCCTGGCCAATATGGTGAATCCCCATCTCTACTAAAAATACAAAAATTAGCCGGGTGTGGTGGCACATGCCTGTAATTCCAGCTACTTGGGAGGCTGAGGCAGAGAATTGCTTAAACCCAAGAGGCAGAGATTGCAGTGAGCAGAGATCACACCACGGTACTCCAACCTGGGCAACAGAGTGAGACTCTGTCTGAAAAAAAAGGAAGGAGGGGAGGGAGGGTGGGAGGGAGGCAGGAAGGAAAGAAGGAAGGGAAAAAAAGAAAAGAAAGAAAAGGTATATTAGTTCATTCTCACACTGCTATAAATAACTGCCTGAGACTGGGTAATTTACAAAGGAAAGAAGTTTAATTGACTTACAGTTCCACAAAGATGGGAAGGCCTTAGGAAACTTGCTATAATGGTGGAAGGGGAAGCCAACACATCCTTCACATGATGGCAGGAAGGAGAAGAATGAGAGCTGAGTGAAGAGAGAAGCCCATTATAAAACTATCAGATCTCTTGAGAACTTACGCACTATCATGAGACTAGTATTAGGGAAACCACTGCCATGATTCAATTACCTCCCACTGGGTCCCTTTTACCACACATGAACTACAATTCAAGGTGAGATTTGGGTGGAGACACAGCCAAACTACTTCATTCCACCCTGGCCTCTCCCAAATCTCACATTCCTTTTTTTTTTTTTTTTTTGGGGGGGAAGACAACAGGAATAATGAATATACCCCAATCAAAAGACACAGGCAAATTGGTTAAAAAGCTAAAATCCATCAGTATGCTGTATCTAGACCCATCTCACACGCAAGGATACACAAAGACTCAAAACAGAGAGATGGAGGAAGACATACCAACCAAATGAAGGAAAAAAAAAAAACAAAAAACAGAAGCTGCAATTTTCGCCTCTGATAAAACAGACTTTAAAGCAACAAAGACCATAAGAAACAAAGAGAGACATTACATGGTAGTGAAAGGATCGATGCAACAAGAAGAGCTAACGATCCTAAATATATACGCACCCAATACAGGAACACCCAGATACATAAGGCAGGCTCTTAATGACTTACAAAGAGACTTAGACTCGCACACAATAATAGTGGGAGACTTTAACATTATACTGTCAATATT
>CAUYLG010003542.1:0-11934 GCA_963573385.1 Cacajao melanocephalus
TCTAGCCTGGGCAATAGAACAAGAATCTCGTTCTCTCTCCCTCTTTCTCTTCCTCTTTCATTCTCTCTTACATTCTTTTTTTTTCTTTCTTTCACTCTCACTTTCTTTCCTCTCTTTTTCTTTCTTTCAAAAAATAAAAAAGAAAGTTGCTTAAACTCAAGTCTGCAAGATCATGGTCCAGCCTCATGGCCCTATGGTGTACAACTCCTGCAAGTAATAGCCCTGGGAGGTGACCTCAGGTGGACAGTGTGTAGTTGCTCAAAATTCACTGAAAGTAGAAGAGGAGACGGCAAGGCATGAGTGTGGAAAGAGACAAAGATGGTGCTAACCCCAACCATTAAGCCGTAATGTAGGCCTAAGTCAACTAAGAATTTAACTCCCACTCCAGGTTCCCACCAGCCATCCACCCTCCAGCCAGAAGGATCTTTTGAGATAAATAAATCAGGTCACAGTTCACTCTTCATTTAAAACCTTCTAACAGTGTTCTGCCACACAAGGGCCAAAAATCTAGACTCTGTACCATAGTCTAGCAGAGATGCTCAAACTTAGCATGTATCAGAATCACCTGTGGGGTTTGGTAAAACACCGATTGCTGGGCCTCACCTCCTGAGTGTCTGATTCAGCAGGTCATGGGTGGGGCTCAAGCATGTGTATTTCTAACAAGTTCCCAAGCGACGCTGATGCTCCTGAGAACCACTGGCCCATAGGACCCACCAAATTTTGACTCTTGTTGGCCTCTTCAGCCTCACTTTTTCCTAACCTAACTGTCACTCACATATACCAAGCCACAAAGATCCCCACTGGGATCCATAAATTCACCTCTTTCTTGCTTTTGGGACCTTAGTGCTCAGGAGGGCCCTCTCTGTGTCCCACTAGTCACTGGTCCTGAAACCCTTCTCATTCTCCAGGGTTCTGGTTGATACCAGATCCTAAAACAGCCCTTCCCTGTCCTCATCTACCAAGGATAACCTCACCCTGGTGCTTTCATTCACTGCTTCCCATCTGTTTGCTTCTTAGCAACCCCCAATGTGCAGTGGGCATTATGACTTTATTTATTGGGGTATTTCTTTGTATATGTGTGAGAGCTGTCTGCTGCTACTTTAGACTGTAGGTCCCTTCCAACCAGATTCTGTCTTAATCACTACTGTAATCCCAGCACCCCACTCCATGCCTGTCACATGTGGGTGCTCAGAAAGTGTACATTAAATTGGTGCATTGCCTTAATTCATTCCCATTACAACCCTGGGAGAAATGAATTATTAAGCCCATTTTACAGATGAGGAAACAGGTTCAAAGTGGGACGTCACATGTTCAAGGTCAAATAGGCATTGAACCCAGGTCTGTGGACTCCAAAGGTCTTAAGCTACTCTGTGTCCATTGGGGGAAAAATAAAGGAGCAGGGCTGTTGAGGAAAAATGGTGTGAACAAGATGCTAGAGAACAGAAATGAGACAAGCAGCAAGGAGGCAGGCAAAAAGGTTAGCAGGCATAAGGACTTGGGCACCCTCCAGACACCGTGGTGCCCTGAGGGGACAAGGAAACAAATGAGGGCGCTCACCCAGCTCCCCATGGAGTCCAGGAAGCTGCTTCCTGAAGCACTGAGGGGTTGCTGCAATTCCACCCTTAGGTGTGAAGGCTTTTGCTTTTCCACCCCCATCCCCTCCATCAGACTGTCCTCTTCTGGTGTCCCATTGGTCTAGACAGTAGGTGGAGCAGACCATGAACACTGGGAAGGGGCAGGGTTCAGGGCAAAGGCCGGGCATGAATGGGGGAAAGGAGAAGAGCTGAACCAGACTGGGAACAAGGACACAAGAGAACACCATTGCCAGCTGTATCTGCTTCCAAAAGCTGAGATTCCACGGTCAAAGGTCTTATACTCCATAATATGAATTTCCCTCCTTGTTGTGAAATGACCACCCTGGCATTGCACCAGAGGGCTTTGGTCCAGGGGTCAGGCCCCCTTTAGGACTGCACCCTGGCCTCATGCTTATGGCCATATGTCGTCTGCAGCAATGCTGAGCCTGGAAGGAGGGAACCTCCTACTGGAGACTCCTGCAGGGCACTAAGGAGAAAGGGGGAGAAGGAGGTGTGGCCTCAGCTTCTGCCTCCACAGCCCAAGCACCAGCCCACAAGGAAGCAAGAATGGGATACAAGGCTGTGAGCTTCAGGGCAAAGAAGGCCTCTTGCAGAGTGCTGTTCAGAGACAGGTGGACATCTGCAGAAGACAGAAGACATGCACAAATAATCTCCCAGCACCTGAGGAGGTAGATACTCCCAGGAGGCAATGTGCCTCTCTCCAAAAGTGGCATAGAAACCTTTTTCTCCCTCTATATCCCAACTCAAAAGCTCACTAACAAGGGTTAAGGGCCTCTAGCTTAAAGGCAAAGAGGACATTTGAAAAGACATTGCTCCTCGTATGTGTGTGTATATGCACGTGCACACACATGTCAAGGTGTACCTGTGTGTTTGTGCACATTTGAAAAAATGGAAGGAGGAAGAAGTAGAGGGTAGTTGATAGCACAAAATGTGTAACGCAGTTAAAGTAGGTCTAGACTCCAACAGTGTTCAGTAAGGGGCAAAGACCAGTCCAAATCATTAATCCATTTGCCAATAGTTATTTAACTTTATTACCTGCCAAGCACTCCTTTGAACACTTGGGACACAAGAGAAAATGGCACAAACATTAAGCCCTGACTTCATGAAGCTCATGGTGTAGTGGAAAATACAGGCAATACATTTATATACTGTTGAGGGTAATAAGACAGATAAAAATAAGAGATGGAACACTGTCGGAATGAACACCAGAGGACTCATCCAGCCTGGGAAATCAGGGAGGCCTCCCAGAGGAAGCAATATTTAAGAGAACAACTGAAGGATGAGTAGAAATTAACTAGGTAAAGTGGCAGGAATGCGGGACAGAAGAGCCACAGTCTTTCTGATGTAGAACAGAGAGCAAGAGAGAACAGGAGCTAGCCTGAGATAGAGCCAAGACATATTAGAAAGAGTCTCAAAGAAATAAAAGCAGTAATTATTACTTTAAAGCACACACTCAAACTAGTTTAACAAAATGTTGCTTTAATTATATCTACCTTAATGAACAGATAAAAACAGTTTGTAATTAGTTCTGTAATTGGTTATGTGAAAAGAGATGCATCTTCGAGTTCTAAAGCATATGTCCCGTAGACAATTTATGAGGAAAAAAAAATAAAATAAAGATGCTTCTTCAAGTACTAAAGTATGTTGCCCTAAAGAGCTGTCACATTCCAGTGTCTTGTAGACATCTTTTTTTAATGGGTTCTGCAAAAGCAGACTGTATCCTCATCATGCCTGGATCAGAGGAAAAAAGAATTAAAAAGATCTTTTACTCTAGATGTGAGTGACTCTACATAGAGCTGAACAGAATGACAGAACAGTGTTCAAATCCCACTTCTGTCACTCACAAGTTCTGTGACCTTGGACAATTTCCTTAACCTCTCTAAGACTCAATCTTTAAAATGGGGATGAAGATAATGCTATCACATGAAGTTGTTATGAAAACTAAACAAGGCCACACACACGAAGTACATAGCACAGTGCATGGCATCTATTTGCATTTAATAAACACCAACTGTTATGTGGACCCATGCATGTTATGTTAATTGGCTACTGTTGGCATGACAAATTACTATGAATTTAGGAGCTTAAACGATGCGTATTGGTCAGAGGAACCAAGATGGCCCACTGGAGGCAGCTCCAGTCTGTGACTCCCACAGGGAAGACTGAAAACGGTGAGTGAATCCTGCTGCATCAGCTGAGGTGTCCAGGTTCTCTCACTGGGACTGACTAGGAGGTTGGCACGACCCACACGGAGCTAGGAAAAGCAGGGTGGAGCAACAGCCCACATGGGATAAGGGGAACTCCCACACCCAGCCAAGGGAGGTTTCCACCTGAGAAACCAGACTTTTTCCATGGATCTGTACATCTGCAGATAAGGAGATCCCCTCATGAGCCCACACCAGCAGGGCCTTGGGTCCCAGGCACAGAGCACCCACTCAGGTTGCGGCCAGCAGCAGGCTGGACACTGCCTAGGATGACCAAGTTTCTGAGGGGAGGGGCAGCCACCATCATTCTGGCTCCAGTTGCCATTTTCTCCTGCTGGTGTTGGGAAGACTGGGCAGTTTAGACCAAGAGGAATTCCCCACAGCAGAGTTCAGTGGCTGTGGCAGAGTGTGGCCAGACTGCTTCTTTAGCTGGGACCTGGATTCATCCCTCCTCATTGGGCAGGGCCTCCCTGCAGGAATTACAGCAACTCCAGCCAGGGGTTTACTGCCAGAATTCTCATAGCCCCGGGATGGAGCCCCTGAAGGAGGGGCAGCCTTGGTCTGATGGTTCAGCAGACCGAGTCTTTCCTGCCTGCTGCCAGTTCGGATGAGGGGGATTCTTCCCAGTGCAGCCAAACCTGCTCAGCCACGGGGCAGCAAGACTCCCGTGCCTCCTGACTGGGTGGCAACTCCCAACAGGGGTCACCAGACACCTCATGCAGGAACATTCTGGCTGGCATCAGCTCGGTGCCCCTCTGGGACAAAGCTCCCAGAGGAAGGAGTAGGCAGCCATCTTTGCTGTCCTGCAGCCTCCACTGGTGATACCTCCAGGTGAAAGAGGGACCCAGGAGAATTGGGTCTGGAATGGTTCCCCTGTAAACTGCAGCAGCCCTACAGAAGAGGGGGCTGTCTGTTAAAATAAAAACACACAAAGCAACAACAACAACATCAACCAAAAAGACCCGATAAAAACCCCATCCAAATGTCAGCAGTCTCAAAGATCGAAGGTAGATAAACCCACAAAGATGAGAAAGAATCAGTGCAAAAATGGATAAAGATCGCTTTTCCCTGCTGCAAAAGTGCCTACCTCTGCTCTGTCCAATACAGAGTCACATGTGGCCAAGCAGCACTTGAAATATGACTGGTCCAAATTGAGATACACTGACACCGTGAAATACATACCACTACACCCAGGTAGTTGTCTTATTTTTTATAGATATGGGGTCTCCTCAGTTGCCCAGATTGTCCTAGAACTCCTGGCTTTAAGTGATCCTCCTGCTTAGGCCCAGATGTTAAACTTACGGTGAAGAAAGAAAAGTTTTAGATCTCATTAATAATTTTTCTATTGATTGGATGTTGAAGTGATCATATTTGGGATAACTGGGTTAAATAGACTCTATTATTAAAATTAATTTCACCTGTTTCTTTTTAAAATCTTACTACTAGAAAATTTAAAATTACATATGTGCCTTGCATTGTATATCTATTCTATCCCCTGATGTAGCTTATTCTGCTTTGCATGGACATTATCTCCCAAAACTCAGGCCAGCTCTATGTGGCCATGATCACAACCTGGTAGATCAGATGACCTGGGTTCACCCCCACCCCACCATCTGCAAGAACTTCAGCAGAACCTCTGGTGGTCTTTACACTGGGTGTAAAACGGCTAACACCAACCCCTGGTGGTCTGGCCAGGTTCACAAGTCAAGCAAGCTGCCCCTAGTCTAAGCTCAAGTATGAGCCTCAAAAGAAGCCCAAGGCCATGTGCTGATGTGATGAAGAAGTGGCCAGCTAGCAACTGGTGACACAGCACCTGGTACTAAAGCCAATCGTTGAAGTGCAAGGGACCCAGGTAGGGGGACCAACCAGCCTTGTTTGCTAGGACTGGGAAGTTTCTGAGAAGTGGAATTTTTAGTTTTTAAAACAAGAAAGGCCCAGACAAACCAAAATGAGCTTCTCACCCTAGACCCAGGTATGCACATGAGACCTGATTCTCGGGGATCCTAGGGCAGACCAACCCTCCCACTCCCCAACAGAGCCTTGAGATATCTGTGCAGGGAAAATATAAAAATTCCAACCACTGCAGGCCTCACCTGGGCCACTGCCTTCCCTGAAACAGGTAATAACTGAAATTCTCAAGCCACACCCACTGGAGCAGCAGGAGGAAGAATGGGGGAAACGCTTTAGCTGTGATTTGGAATCCCACTCCATCCCTCCTCCATGGAGCTGTCTGTGTGTGACTGAGCAGCTGGCTTCCCTCACTCTCTGGGGGTGGGGTCAGGGTGGGGAGTCTGTCTGACTCACTGCCCAGGCCACAGGCCTGTCTGCTTGTCCCCAGACAGGGGACCTGCCCACCCACTGCTCTTCAGCTCTGTTGTCAGCCACAGGCTGTGCCCAAGAGGCCACATGGGGTTGGTGGCGGGTGGAGAGTAGGTTTCCTTGGCTGAGGCAGAGGAAGGTGCTTTCTGTCTCAAGTTCTGCTCACAGGTCAGACATTACCAGCTTTTGTGATCATCAGTCCTCCACTATCTCCTTTCAACACATACCAGTGTCTTCAACACTAAGTCACTTGCAGAGGGAATGGGATAGTGACAGAAACTCACATGCTTTTCTGCTTCCCTGTGGATTTGTGAGGCTGATACCCAGGTGAAGAGACCAAGTCGAGTTTCGTTCATTCACTCAAGTATTCACTGTCCCTAGCAACAGCCAGACACTGAGAAAAGTGCTAGAAGTACAATGAACAAAGTTCCTGCACTCATGATGCTTACTGTCTAGTGAGGGAAACCAACAATAAAAGAGTACAAAAAAAATTTGAATAAGTTACGGGGAGAGAAGAGCTGGGTACTGTGAGAACATATATCCAAGGATCTATCATAGTCTGGGCAATCATGGAGGACTTCCACAAGGAAGCAAGATTTATATTGAGACCCAAAATGAGGAAGAGTTAGCATATACTTAACTGTGTGCCCTAGACCTTCAAGGATGGAGGCTGCCTCTCTGAGCAGCTGCAGAGAAATCTCCATACTGTGACACTGGGTTAGACTTACCTCTGGGCTGATATGCTCAGGCTTCAGGGCAGGGCCTAGGTCCCCAAACAGGGCTGATTCTAAGACCTGTCTTGAAGGAAGAGACCCCAGGCATCGGTAGGTAGGACCTAGCCTCAGGAAGGAACACAGGCCCTCGATTAAGACTGTGCGTTCTAGAATCTGACAATCTGAATTTGAATTTCAGGACCATCTCTGAGTCTATTTCCTCATCTGTTAAATGGGAGCAAAACAGCATGTATTTCCTGAAGTGTGATGAGAATTTCAAAAGGCAATCTGTAGAGAGAGCTGAGGGTGGTGTCCGGCACACTTCCTGCTTTCAATTATTAGTGTTACAGTGAAGACAGATACAAATTGCTGTGGGAACCGACTGCCTCTATCATTTACCATACAGGAACAATCATGTAAAAGAAACTCCAAAGCTGGCAAAATGCCACATTGTGTCTCAAGGTAGAACTATTGGATCTGAGCCTGGAAGGGTGGCTATGTGACTTGCAGAGAAAGAGTATGAAGAAAGGCATGAAGATCAGAATGGGTGGGGCATGTGCAGGAGCAGTGCCGGAGCCCTGGAGGAGAGAGGAGATGGCAGAGCGCCAGGCTAAAGGGCTGGGCAAGGCCGGGCAGGAGGAGCCGGAAGGCCACGCTAACAAGCTTTGCCTTCATCCTAAAGGCAGTGGCCAGGCTACTGGAGATTTGACAGTTGGTTGGTGAGGTTTGCATAGGCAGAATGGAGATTTCCTGGAAAAAAAGAAGCAGAGGGCCAGAGACCAAGGAGGGGGCTGATGTGAGTGTCTAAGGCCACCTCAAACATCTATCAGAACACCCAGGGCTGTTTCTTCCATGCCTTGACAACACACTCTGTCCTCTGCCTGTAATTTCAACAAACTTACCTTCTAAAAATTAATCAAGTAATTCATTTATTTAACAAGTATTAAGTAAGCATTTATCCTGTGTGAAGCTCAGAATCTCCACCCTTATGAAATTAATGGTCTGGTGCAGTGTCCAGCAAAGTTTTTCTATAAAGAACCACAGAGTAAATATTTTAGACTTTGTGGATCATAAGGTCTCTGTCACAATTCTGCCACTGCACAGCAAAATCACCCATAGACTCTATGGAAAAGAATGAGCATGGCTGCATTTCAATAAAACTTTATTTATAAAAACAGGCAGTGGGCCAGATTTGGTACAAAGGCTGGTCAATCCCTAAAATAGAATGTAAGCCATAAACATGAACCATTATCTATTTAAATTATATATGCAATTAAAAATGTTCTAGTAGCCACATTTTTAAAAGTAAAAATAAATGAGTGAAATTAATAATATATTTTATTTAATGTAATATATCCAAAATATTATTTTAACATGTAATCAATATAAAAAATTATTAATGAGCTATTTCTCATTCTTTTTTACACTAAGCCTTTGAAATTCGATGCATATTTTACATTGACAGCACATGTCAATTAGGATTAGCCACATTTCCAGTGCTTGATAACCATGTGCAACTGGTGGCCACCATATTGGATGGCACAGGTCTAGCAGGATAGTGGAGGGTGGCAAGGTAAGAGGATGCGTGACAGACTGATATGGCTCAGGGCATAAATTAATTATGCTACCAATCCAGCTTGGCCACTTGCTTGCTGGGTAATTTTGGACATGGTTTTTACTAATCTGGGTATCTTTAGGCCCAAAGTAACAAATGAGAAGTTGGCTTCAGCCCCTAAGTTCCTGCCAGCTTAAGAATGTAGAGATTCTAGACTCAGGGTTTAGTGGATGGGGTCATCAACTTGGATTTTCTTTGCTAAAAAGCACCTTAGATAGCACAATCATCTTGTACTGTCCTGTACTTGTATTAGCATAAGGCTTTCTGCAGCAACTTTCCACCCCTCCAGGGCCTGTAAGGGTGGCTGTCTGCTCCTGAGGGGTCAGGGATGAGGTAGAGAAGGGATAGGAGAATCACCCTCCCCAGCTCTCTGGGGAAAATGTGCCCCCCAACACACACACACAGGCACATACACGCAGGCATGCATACACTTGGACACACACAAGGACACACACACACACACACACATGCACACACACAGGCACACAAATGCACAGAGGTAACAGCTGTGATCTCCAGGCCTTAAGGTGCAGGACGTGGGAACAGAAATACACTCCTCCTGAGTCAGAGGGTGAGTCAGAATGCTCTGCAGAGCTTCAGAAGGGAGCCGCAGGAGGGGCTGATGGTGAGAAAGGGAGTCAGGTCCCTAGGGGAGAGGGAGAGAGAATGGGCAGGTTTCCCAGTCATGGAGCCAGAGAAACACGTCCTGGAAGGAGTAGGGTCCATTGCCTCGCCAACTTGGATCACAAAGGATAGCCAGTGCAGAGGAGTGCAAAGTCAGGGGCATTAGGAGAAGGAAGTGGCCTATGGGGCTGCCAAGCAGGGAAGGATTCAGTCAGGGGTGTATAAAGTCAGCTCTGAGAGCACAGATCACCTGCTCTCCTTGAAGGCTCAGTCTCAGACTCTCACACTGCAGAAGCAGTTTCTTGAAGCCAAGGCTACTGAGTGAGTGGGTTGATGTTGCTAACCCATGCTGAACTGGGGAAACTGAGGAAGTGGCCACACTGGGTATCCTATTTGGCCCAGGCTGGGACCTGCGAGATCAGCTCTCTATGGCAGGGATCTGTGGGACATACCAAGTATAGCCTAATTTAGGCACATGACTAGGGATGGAGAACAGCTAAGCCACCATGTGGGGCTCTCAGAGCTCAAGAGGGCTCAACAGGCCATCAGATGCAGGCGGCAGAATCTGGCAGAACCAGGTGGGAGGGCAGGATGAGGACACCTTCAGGAGGAGCCAAGTATAACCTGCATCGAGAGCCAGACCAATGGAAAAGGGAGGGGACTTGGGGTCTTCACAGATGCAGCCAGGCCTGTGAAGTGGCCCCCACAGTGTGGTGCTGGGTTTCATCACCTCCTGGCTGATCCGCTTAGGCCTAAAGGCAGGAACTAGGCTGTCCCTAGTCAGGACTGATTCCAGTATGTGGGATAAAGGGGTCCCTGCAGAAAGAACCCAGGGGACCCAGGCATGGGTAGAGGAAGCTGAGTGGGCAGAAATGGCCCCTCCAACCCATTCCCCATCTGCCAGTTCTATGTGCCTGGTTTTCACATCGCCCCATCTTAGTTTGGGTTCCCGGGAGATCAGAGCCTGCGATAAGGCCTTTGATGCAGGTAGTTGGTTTGGGAGATGATGCCAGGAAGTACTCCAACGAGTATCGAAATATTCCAATGAACATTTCCGTTGAGCATCATGTTTCTGCTTTAAAAGTTTCAGATTTTGGAGTATTTTGGATTCAGGATTTTCAAATTTGGGATGCTCAATCTGCATATGGGAATATTCCTGAGATCACTACTGTAGGCAAAGGGGCCTTCGGTGTACCAGGACCTCTCAGAAGTGTACAGAAGGCCTCCCAGAATTTTCCATCTGAAAAACAGGAAGCTGGGATCTTTATCCATTAGTCTCTATGGCTTTATGGTTGAAGACTGCCCTCAAGAGAGCTCATTTCCTGCCATCCCCTCCCCTGTAGCTCTGGAGAATCAGGAAAGATGTGGAGTGCACTGGAGGTGGGAGTCAGGCAGTACTGCCCTCTCACAGCTGTGCCCCTCTCCCATGGCTTCAAATAAACTGCAGACTCCTTCCTTGGCTCACAAGTCACAGTATGCCCTGGCCCCTGTCTGCTTTTCCAACCCCATCTCCCTTCTCCCGCCCTCTTGCTCATATGTACTGATGAGCAGCCATATTGATCCCCTTTCCATTCCCAGAAATGCCTACACCCCACACCATGAAACTCTGCAACACATGGTTACAATGGTCAACTCCTTCTCATCCTCAGGTCTCAGAAATAGAAAACTATAACCCCCTTAGAGAGATCTCCCCTGATAAATGAATCTACCTGAAGTCAAATCCCCCTGCATACTTTCCCATATCCCAGGAGTGTGCTAGTAAATGTTAACAAACAGTTGTCAGAGAAAAACAAAAGCCCTCATTTGCTGTGTCTCCTAACCTTCATTATGTAAATATTCCCATTACGGTCAATATCAAGATAGCAACATATGGTCACTGAATATGGATTTAAGCAAAGAATTACAATAATGCACTCACTATTATATATTATCTACATCGTATAGATACAATAGAAGTAAAATAATTGATGCATTTCATTTTTTATTTTAATTTTTATATAGTATATATGACTTATATTATTATGTTATTTATTAAAATACACATTATTTATATAATTTAATGTTTATAATGGCTGTGTTTAACAACTAGCTCACAAAAACTCCTGAAAATTTAACAACTGACTCTCATGAGCTAATATGAATCAGTGTCAATTCATATCACCAACTTATATCACCTATGTGCACATTTTAAAATGCGTAATTATTTTTCCTCCTTTATTCTTTTTATGCTAGCCTTCTAGAACGTGGGTTCCTTGAGGATAGAAGCTATGACTGTTTTTTTCTCAGCTGTGTTGAGACCAGCACAATACCTAGCCCACAATAGGAATCCAATAACGATTTGTTGAATGAAGGCATAAATCCATGAATGAATGGGCAAATGAGGTCAGTAGGGTTGGGCATGCCTGTTGTGGACTGAAGAGGGAACCACCTTGAGTGGACCACATTGAATGCCGCAAGGCTTGTTGGGGTGCTTATGACATGGGTGGGGACAAGATCCAAAGGAGCAGAACAGGCCCAGAGGTTCCAGGCTGGAGAAGCCAGGAAGTGGTAAGGGAGAAGAATCTATAATCATTGCTGAAGGTTCTTGGGCTCCCAAGGGTAGTCCCTGTTAGGACTTTATCCCTTCACCACAGCCAGTTGGCCCCCTGGGAGGTGGGGCTCTCAGACACATCCAGACCCAGCAGAGTTCTCTATCCCAGCCCTCCACCTGAGAGTTTGCATAGGAGGGCTGAGCAGGCCACCTGGGTTCAAAGGTTTGCCAGATCTGCTGTGGTAAATCTGAGATCCCAACCATTCCTGAAACCCAGGCCAGCTGCACTCCTACATAGGGGTGGCCAAGGATCTGGAGGAAAGCAAACTCAGCA
>CAUYLG010003543.1:0-65635 GCA_963573385.1 Cacajao melanocephalus
GTTAGCTTGTGGTCGGTGGATTGGTTGTTCCCCGGGTTTTGGTTGGTGTTGTGTGCTTTTTTTGTGCCAATTTTCTCCAGCCGTGCTGACACAAATTGTGACCTTGTCTTAAAAAAAAAAAAAAAAAAAAAAAAAGGGGGCGGGGAGAGAGATTGAGAAGGGAGTTGAATAAATGCCATGATCCCTCATAAGATGTTTTTGGAGATTAATTTTAAAAATTGATTCCAAATAGGTTAAGTTTTAGTTAGGATGAGAATAAAAGCAGATTATCTCAATTATTCATGATATCATACCACAAGTAATTTAAAAATCTTACTTAATGAACTTTTAAGCAGTGTTACCTTACTAGCTATGTTTTGATTAAACTAATATTAAGAAGTATTGAGTATTTTCATTTTCTATAAAGAGTCCTAGAACTGTCATCAGTAGCAGAAGGAAACCCATCTGGAATTAAAAATGGGTTTTGGAAAAACCAAAACGCTGATTCGCCCATCTGACCCCAGCTTGCTGTCTGCTTCTGTTCTGGCATATGTCTGCATGTGAATACACAGGTAGTTTTTACTCGGAAAGTGCAACCAAACCAATTGCTGTTGTTGTTTTAGGATGGTACGGCCCCACTCCCTTGGCACATTCGAATCAACGTATTAATAGGAATATCCAAAGCCGTTCACTACCTGCACAACATTCAACCATGCTCGGTCATCTGTGGCAGTATATCAAGGTAAATTATTCCAGAGCTTTAGGTTGTACCTGAAAGCTTATTTTATCCTCACATGTGAGTCATACTTCACACTATTGTCTGTTGTAGTTCTCCTGGTGTGTATGTGTGTGTGTTAAGAACTCTCATCTTAAAAAAAAAAAAAATTAAAAAAAAAAAACCTCTCATCTAGGTATTTAAAAATCTTACATTTTTATTAATGAAAATGTGTCTACCAATTTAAAAAGCTATATGTATGTTGCCAAAAGGAGAGCTTACATTATTTTGGGGAATTATTAATGAGCAATGTAAGATAAACAATTCTGTGTACAGATGGTCCCAATTTATGATGATTCAACTAAATGGTTTTTTTTTGACTTTACAATGGCACAAAAGTGATACATATTAAATAGAAATCAAACTTTGAGTATCCCCATATAGTCATTCTGTTTTTCACTTTCAGTACAGTATTCGATAAATTGCATGACGTACTCTACACTTTATTATAAAATAGCCTTTTTTACTAGATGATTTTGCCTAACTGTAGGCTAATGTAAGTGTTCTGAGCACATTTAATGTAGGCTGGGCTAAGCTAGGATGTTTGGTAGGTTAGGTGTATTAAATGCATTTTCAACTTACCATGGGTTTGTCAGGATGTAACCTCATAAGTTGAGAAGCATCTGTATTTTAGTAATTATTAATGGCACTTTCTGAAATAAACCTGTATTTATCTCACTTTCTTTTAAAACAGAAGTTTAAAGAAAAATTAAGCAACTTAGGGATTCCTAGCAAGCTGACAGTGGTAAATAGCGATGAAAATTCTTTGTCCTTGAGTCTCCAGTGCCTTGCTCATCCTACTGAGCCTGCTGTCTCATAACTTTATACATTAACCTATGACAAGCTGAGCAGCAACCCCAGTGTTCGTTTTGAGACGTGAGAGAATTAGAAGCAACGTCTCCCATATTTCTTCTTCTAGACATAAAGAATCATTCACACAGAGTAGACACCCTTGTAGCAAACCCCCCGTGGTGAATTTTTTTCTATTTGCCCTTTATCTTGAACCCATCCAAAAGTACATGAATACACCTTTGCTGAATGTCAAGGAAGACTGAATTTAAAAGGTTGCTGCTGCTTCTGAACCATTTCCCAGTGTCTTGGAAAAGAAAAAAAACTTGTAGTATGCTTTTGACTTGGGCAGAAGAGGAGCTGATAACTTACTTGTTTGTTTTTCTGGTAAAATGAACTTCATATGAAAAGACTCTAGGTTTTACTTAGTTCTAAAGGGGCTCCTCTCATTAGAAAGCTCCAAGCCAAGTCTTAGAAAAAGTGGGTCAGAGCAGTGGATTGATTGAAAGAAGGGGAGAGAATATTCCTGGTGGAGGCAATAATGTTTTCAAGCGAACAGAGTAAAGAATTGCCAAGTATACAGCAAAAACAAGAGAAATCAGTTGGTTGGAAAAGAAAGGACAAGGTTGGAAAATAAGGTGAGGTGTTACTAGAGAAGAATAAGGACTGTGGTGAGTAGGAGCTGGAATGGAGCCTGGGATGCTGACGAGGCTGAAGAATTAGGTGTGACAAGCTGGGCTCTAGTGAGAGTCTACAGCTTGTCTAGGATATAGGTGGAAACTGAAAGGTTCTGAAGTCTCTTAGGTGGTCTCACAACTTAACAGGAGGCCAGTTCTTCCAGGTCACTATCCTAGGAACTTTTCTGGATGTGCAGAACTATAACAATCATTGAAGTAGCACTGCTAGACGGAATGCCCAACAGGTAACAAAGATACAGAGTACCCAGAGAGATCTGATCAGATACGAGAATGTTATGGAAGAGACAGGGCTTGAAATGCATCTAGCAATGTATTTTTTATTTTACTTGGTGATGGGGCTGCTGACAGTTGTTGCCTTTCTGAGTGTTCCAAAGACTTCAAGGACTTAAATATAAACCATCCATAGAATGTGCCCACACAGGCATGTATTAGGGTATGGAGGTCCATGACTGTGGGCATTTGTTTGAGAACTGTGGTTTCACAAGGGCTCATCAATGTGTCCCTGCCTGTTCCATAGCAAATCAGTCCCTTCCACAGCCATTAAACTCTTGGCCTTTCTGCTGAGCCTGCCAGCAAAGATGTTAATTAGTGCGAACTATAACAGTAGATTTTCCCCTTGTGTTTGGTGATGTGCACACCTGTTATCTAGAAGCTGGAATGAGACCAACTCTGTTCATTTGGGCCACTGAACACCTGTCAGATGGTAATGACAGTCAGTCCCCAGCAGCCTCAGTCAGATGTGATTGGCTGACCTAGATTATTCTCCTGAATCTCTTTAAAATGAATCCTCTGCTGTGCTCTAAACCTGGGCCTCCCTGATTCTTGGTCCCTCTGTGTGTAGCTCAGTGCTTTTAGGACTGAGCTGTCTGAAATCTCTGCCTCTTCTGCCTTTGTCGTATTAATTTTCTAAATCTATGTAAGGGAAGACAGCTTCTAGGAGGGATGCAGTTTTATTGCACAGCTCTGATCTTTGGCTCAGAAAAGGACATCTCAAAATCTGTGTTTAACAGTGACCTTTTCCCTAAGTAATTCAGGGCTGTTTTTGTTGGAGGAGTGAACAATGGAAGATGCTGTTACCTTGATTTTCTTTTCTGTATTTGGGCTTCAGACTGATGAGTGACAGAAGACTTTATCCTAAGTCTCTGACATTATTAAATTATGTTTTTAATAGTATGAAGTAACATGGAACAATGCATATAAAGTGAGATTAAGTGGAAAAAGCCAAATTAAAGTAGCATATAAGATATAATTATAACTTTGTGTAACTACAAATTCATGCATTAAAAATTATTACAAGTAAAACACACCAAAATGTCAACAATGCTTTATTTGGATGGAGAAACTGTGCCTTATTTTTCATTGGCTTATTTTTTTACTTCTTTATATTCTTTAGATTGTATTTAAAGAAGTATGTTCTACTCTAACAATAACATAAAATGTATTATAAAAAAAAAACTTGGCATCAGACCTTTCTATCTCAAGCCAAATAATTGGAAAAAGTTTCAAGAGATATCTCAAGTTACTAAATGAAACCCTTAAGTTATCAGTTAAATCATTCTCTGTCATTAATTCTATCAGTAAAGAAGCTTGATAATTTGTCATTTTTATGGTTTTAAAATAATTTTTAAAATGAAAGTTGGAAGGTTTATTATTCAGCAGCCTGGTGCCCAAAGTGTGAATAACATCTTTTGTCTAAAGCAAAGTAAAATGGTACTCATGTTTTCATCTGGGAGGAGGGAGGATACGGATGTGGGAAGAGCACCAGAAATCTGGGTTCAGGTTGGGTGTGGTGGCTCGCACTTATAATCCTAGCACTTTGGGAGGCCGAGGTAGCTGGATCACTTGAGGTCGGGAGTTTGAGAACAGCCTGGCCAACATGGTGAAATCTCATCTCTACTAAAAATACCCACACAAAAAATCAGCCAGTCATGCATTGTGTCTATAGTCCCCGGTACTCCAGAGGCTGAGGCAGGAAAATCGCTTGAACCCAAGATGTAGAGGTTGCAACGAGATCGCTGGGGTAGCGGGTGAAGAAGGGGAAGGACAGATAAAAGACTGGGGATAGGGTGTTCCAGAAAAACAGGCATTTTAGAACTTTGACTAAAGCCTGCTTCAGAGTGGACAGGTCGCTGAATGCGCCTCTCTAAACATATCTGACCTCATCCTAATTTGGAAGCTGATCAGGGTAAAGCTTGGCCAGGACTTAAGAGAATACAGGGTCACGGTCTCCTGTAACAGTCCCTAGACTTGTGAGTATAGAGCTCAGTACAAAAAATAGGCAAGTATAATGGCAAAGAATTTGAAAGCAACAAGAGGTCAACTTAAGACTGTCTTGGTTGGCTCTGAATGTGCAAGTGAGAAAACCTTTGGCCACTCTCTGGCCACAGAAAGACAAGACCTGGGTCTGAACTCAGATTTCTTTTTTTTTCTTTTTTTTTTTTTTTGAGACAGAGTCTCATTGTTGTCCCTGTCTCTTATCTCGGCTTCAGAGTGTTGCCTGGGTCACATAGATCTCAGTACAAATCCAGACTCTGCTACTTTCTAGCACTGTGATCTTGGGCAAGTTACTTAATCCCCTGGGGCTCAGTCTCCTACCTCATCTGGAACTGGGGTGATCATGCTGCCTCTCCTCCCAGGGTTGTAAGGAGTAAGTGAGGTGATAGACTCAAAGCACAGCCCAGGCCTGGCAATGAGCTGTAATTACCTCCTCCCCCATGTGAGACTCTTCTGCCTCCCAAAGTGCTTCATCCAACCTGTCCTTGAGCCCTTGCTATATGGTGGGCCCGGCATGTTATGGGGGTCCAGTTCCGTTTAGGTGCAGCTCTCATTATTCAGACTTCTTTTCTGTGGAGCTAAAATCTTGTGACTTGCCCATTAGTTCATTTTGCCACTGGAATTATATACAGCTAAAGGAAAAGGAGATAAAAGCTCACATCATTTCTCTTTGAAACCAATAGTCTCTTAGTCTTTTATGAGTAGCTGAATAAAAAGATGTTGTCTTCAGTTAACTGTAGTAAATTGAAAGAGCACCAAACAGAAAAAGAGTGGGGCTAGGTGTTAGTTCTGGCCCTGCCATTAAGCGGTTTTGCATGGAACAAGTCATGTCCACCCTGTGGGCCTCATTTACCTCATCTGCAAGATTCCATAGCAGTGATGACAAGTCAGTGTTGTCTCATGTCTGATTGATTGGTAATGATTTCCCATGTGCTGGGTTGAAAGAGAATCTATGGTGGGTGCTTTCTGGACTAAATTTTTTGTGTCTGCCAAGAATACGGAGAATGTTTGGGACAATAAATGTACTGGCAGCATTTGAGTCACATATTCACCATTCCTGTACTGAGTAGTCTAAGGCTACCCTCAGTTTCAAATCCTCTTTTCGTGATTGATTATACTAACAAATATTTACTTAGTATCTTCTACAGACTCAACATTATGCTCAGATAAACATCAGGTGGTCTCCCTGTAAGTGCCAAATGATGTAGTTGGGGCTGTACAGTAGGAATTTGGAGAAAGGAGGAGCACTGGAATTCAGAACAGTCGAGTGAAAAGTTCATGGAGGAAGTGAATCTTATGGCTGCAGAGAGGATTTGGATAAAAATAAAGGAGGGGAGTGTGTTTTCAAGATGAGGGGAACAAAATGAAGAGAGCCCGAGACAACAGAAAACACAGTTAGTCTACTGCATGGCAGGTACTAATACCTTAAGGGTAGCAGATAGGCTGCAATCGGATGAGGGAGCTCAATGAGAGCCAGAGACTTTTCATCTGACATCAATGCCTGCTGAATAACTTGTTAGTAATCCTCTCAGCAAGCCTGAGTTCAGGTATCATGGTTATTATCTCTGTCTGATAGAGGAGAAAGCTGAGGCTTACAGAGGTTAGTGACTGGCTTCTGTCTCATGGCTGCAGAAGGGGAAAGGGAGGTTGCATTGCATGTTTGTGAGTCCAATCATCATGGTCTTTTTAGGGAATTAAAGGTCTGGGATTACTGGGAGCATGGCGTCATTGGCAGAGACAGGGAAATTGGAAGGAGAGGAGAGCATAATTAGTGTGCAGAAATTTGGAAGTGCTGACATTGGACTCCTGGGGAAAATGTGGGATTGAAGGGGAGATCGGCCCTGGAGAGTGGTGAAAGTAGATAGCTTTCCAAGGAAGAAGCCGTCAAAGACACAGCTCAGAAACACCCACAGGAGAAGCAATGCCCATGTTTCCAAGGTGTTTTCAACAAGTCTGGTGGTTTATTTAGCTAAAAAATGTCTTAATATTTGAACTCTTCAAAGAGAATGTTATAAAAACAAAATCTGCTTCCAGGTGGTGGAATTTGAGAAGGAAAGGATTTAAAGAAAAGAATCTTGAAAAGTTGCAGCCTATATTCTTGGCCAAAGACCTTCTCATTTTTATTGGAGAAATGAAGATGTTTTTGAATTGCAGGATCACTTAAAAGCATCTGAAAGCAGTAAAATTCCTTGTTATTTCCCTCCTATCCCTTAGCGAGCTTGTTTTCTCATTTATGAACGATTTTAAATGGAAATGCATTTTATCCTCAGCATTTTCCATCCCAGACATTCATTCCTGCTAATGTTTCTAAAGCAAAGAGATAATCTCAGTGAACATTTCTAAAGTTTCCTATAAAATCATGTTCTTTAATCAGTATTGCCATTTGTCTCCTGCCAAGTAAAACAGTCTTTCATACCAGGGAAGTGGTCTAGGAAAAAAAAGCAGGAAGAAGCCATGTGCTTCAAAATGGATTTTTTTTTAATGGAAATTGATCAGAGATGTAAGGTCAGAGTGAGTGAGTGCATGGATAATTTCCTTTCCAAGGGACTAGGAAAACTGAGTATTTGGGAAGAGGGCATGGGGGCCACAGATTGGCCCCTACCTGTGACCAGGACACACTTACCTGAAGACCCAGGCTCTTCCTGCCTTTATCCCTAGATGGGAAGGTTGGAGCCCAGCTTAGAGTTTAATAGGGATGTCAAAGCCTACAGGGAATGCAAAGTCTTTTTCTTGGTTTGACTAATATATTCTCTAATTAATCAGTCTCCTCCCTGTCCCTCTTTCCCTCCTCAAAAAGCCTATTTTTATCTTTCAGATACATTTTAGATATATATAATTATGTTTCCTCAGATTTTCCTATTTTCCCCCAGTACCTCCCCTCTTCTAAAATATCCAAATTTGATCATTTCTTCTAAGGGATGCCAAAACAATTAATTATGACATAAATTAAAATTTCCTCTATTAATTCTATTTGCAACCATTCTAAGCCCAACATTCATTTACTTAAACACACAGATACATACATGTACACACAGTACAGGCCAGTTTTTTTCTGTCTCTCCATTTTCTTAAAATGTCTGGAAACATGATTTTAGTTAGGTTTGCCCAGAGCTTCTCTGGAACTATCTGAAACTCAGCCGATTTTGTGAAGTCAACTAACCGAAGGGTCCTCAGGTCTCCAGGGACATCCTACAACCCCCTGTATTTTTGTTCCTTAAGTTGGTGTCTTTGGGCTTCTTCTAGAAATATGTAACCAAGCCTTTTGGGATTTTAAGGTAAGGTGATGGACGTAGGATGGACAATGGCCAGTCTACATTTTTTAAAGCATATTCCGAGACCCTCTGTGAGTGTCAGACACTCTCCTTACGTTTTCTCATTTAATCCTGGTAAGAACCCCGTGAAGTAAGCATTATCAGATCTTTATACCAACAGGGAAACAGGCTTAGCAGGGTTGTGCTAGTTTGGGTAGAATAAGAGTTTCACAATTAAAGGAGGAACACTCCTTACAGGGCCTTTGCACAGAGTGCCTAGACTTGGAAGGCACCAACAAAGCAAAAGCTTGACTACTGTGTCTCTCAGACCTGCCTAGGTTCAACGGGGATGAAAGAGAAAGCTTCACAGTCCCACAGGGGAATAAAGGGTTTCAGATTTGTACCATTCCAGGCAAGATGCAATGCACATTTAAGTTGGGGTGGGGTGCACAACTTTTCTAGTAGCCTGCAGGTTCTCGGAGAAACTGAGTCTTGCCTCATCTGCTTAGGGGAGGCAGGGCATTTGGTGAGGAGTGTCTCAGTGATGCAACAGCCGTAACGCAGACAGCACATGTGTGCTGTTGCCTCACGCTGCCCCAGAGAGGCCATTGGGTCCTCTATCTCTGGGGCCAATCTGTGGCTCCCTGCTCCCTCTTCTCTAGATCCTTCTTTGGGTGGAGTCCTGGCCTTTCTAAGAGTTTGCAGGCACCCAGGAGTTGGACTGCTGGACCCATATATATATATATATGTGTGTGTGTGTGTGTGTGTGTGTGTGTGTGTGTGTATGTGTGTGTGTGTGTGTGTGTATATATATATATGTCCCCTAAATATATAGATCTTTAAAAACCCGGTCATGCTCTTTCATGCCAAATACGTTATTTGCACTTGAATTCAAATCCTGAGTTATAACCTAGGTGGAGCATCTTGCATTATGTTTAAGGCCCAAGGGATTGAACTTAATTAGGAGATAAATGGTAAACAAAGAAAGCAATTCTCTTTACCAAGTAGCATTTGTTTGGGGGATTCAGGTTCCCCCAAATATTGTCCTAGAGGCCCCTACTAATAGAGAGATTAAGTAACATCCTAGTGTCAGGTTGCAAACTCCTCACCTGTATAGGATTCTCCATGCTTCCTCAGTGTGCAACCAACGATCATTCCATTCTATCTGGAGAGGGAAATGGCCTTTCTGTTAAGGTAAATAGCTTTGTACTAAATCGAAAAAGTAGATTGCAAGAACACGAAATTGAGGACACGGACCTTGGATAGGGGTCAAAGATGTCTTCTGTCTATCTCTTTGGTGGCCACAGTTGCTTGCAAGTTGCCCTTTTGCATGCTATTGCTATGATTTTAGTTATTTTTAGGTTGTTAATTTTTTTTTTAGTGCTAATGTATTTAATCAGTTTTTATTAGCATCACATTGATAAATTCAATGGAAACATCTCACAGTCTTATTTTACTGGCGTTCTCTGCAGCTTTTGACACTGTTCGAACTCTTTCTTGAATATTAGGGTTTTTTTTTTAATTTTAGTATTAATCACACATTTTCCTCAACATCCCTAATTGGTTTTTCCTTAGGCACCTTTCAGAAGACATCCCTTCTCACTCTTAACTACTCTTTTGTTCTTTTGAGTTGGAGACTCACTCTATCACCCAGGCTGGAGTGCAATGGCGCGATCTTGGCTCACTGCAACCTTCACTTCCTGGGTTCAAGTGATTCTCCTGCTCAGCCTCCTGAGTAGCTGGGACTACAGGCACGTGGCACCACGCCTGGCTAATTTTTTTTGTATTTTTAGTAGAGACGGGGTTTCACCATGTAAGCCAGGATGGTCTTGATCTCCTGACCTCATGATCCACCCACCTCAGCCTCCCAAAGTTCTGGGATTACAGGCATGAGCCACTGCGCCTGGCCTTTAACTACTCTTTTTAGACAATGTCTTTCATTCCTATGACATCACTTGTCATTTAATTCATGGCCACCGAGTAAAGCTGTGCAGTCTGTACACTGCCCAAATTTTGTTTTCACCACACAGGCTATACTTACTCAGCTGACCTGCATGGAAGCTGAAGGCACTTTGTGTCTGAACATTCTATTTAAGGTTGAAGCAGGGGAAAAGAATTAAGGTAGAAATTGATTGTTGAAGGGCCTTTTGCAATTTCTGCTTTCCTAAAACAGAACATCCTTCTTCCTCAGCTACCGTTAACCTTTATTTAGCACAGAGTAAATCACTGGACTCAAAATTTATGTTATACACTAAAGTCAGCTGGAAAACGACTTGTCTTTTCACCGAATGTCGTTATTCAAACTGTAAATTCAGTACCCTAGAATAGTTTCACATCTTCTTGACGGCCTTTCACTGACCCAAAGTCCTCTGTGGGTTTTATGGTGTAAGGATTGTTTGTGGTTACTCAACTCCCTTCTGCCCAACTTTCACAGAAGCTGACTCAACATTTGCTGAAAGCATCCCATCAGCTTTGCTACGAGTCAAATAAATGAATTAGAGTGAAGGTTTTGTTGTTATTGTTGTTTTTTTTCTCTCCCTTTTTGTACTTAGAAAAGATTCAGGGATTTTTTTTTTTTTTAGTGTTTCACAAATTCAGTTTTTGGATTCTCATGATTCTGGCATTGTCAATTATAATTCTATGCCTTTTTAAGAGCTTGGGTAGAGGAAGAAGATGTTTAGATGTTTGATATTGAATATCTGCCATTCAGACATTTCCTGCCCTCCCCCTGTGCTGAAATGAAGTGGGGTATGCAGAAGTGACTCTGAAATTGAGAGGCAGAAGGTGGGATCTTGTAAATGAAGGTTGGAGAACCTTTTTTCTCACCTCACCTCCTGGCCCCCCTGGCAAACTCCTGCATTCAGATGCCCCCAGCACTCTGAAACCCTCAGGGCACCTCTGGGAGCCTCAGACTTGATCTGATCCATTGAAGAGTCAACCTAGGGAAGAAATGATTATGAACTGACAGTCTCTTCTTATCTAGAGCTGGAGAGAAGTTGGATCTGACTCTAGTCTGTTCCTCATCTGAGGTATGTCAGGATAGTCAACAGTTCTCCAAATGAGAAAGTAAAAGAGTGGGTGAGGAGTGACAGATGGGGCTGTGTGAAGCCCGGTCTGGCTTTAGCAGCTGCTGGGTTCTCCAGGGAGAAAGCAGAAGGCAAGGAGAGAAATGACAGCTGTGCTCATTGATGCAAGCCTTGGGAACCGGTCCTCTTTGACTTTCCTTCCATAAATGCTGACAACACACAGCCAATAAGAGGCCCTAGAGCCCATAAGGTGGGCTCTTTGGATTTTACAATTCCCTTGCCACCCTTAGCAGAAGGAGTGAAATAAAGTTTAAAATGTGTCTTTCTTTATCCTCAAAAGACCACAGGAAGTCCCTTTGTTTTTCTATTGTCAACTCAGTCCTAGACAAGGTCTAGATGAGAATCTTTGAGGCCTTAGCTTCATACATTGGACTGTTTCCCCCAAACTCTCTAAACAGAAGTAGGACTCTGAGTCCTCTGAACAGTAAGAATACCTGCAGTTCTGACCTGTGGAACTAGGGCATGCCTGTTGACCTGCTTGTATAGGGATAGCAAAAACTTTTGGAGCTTTTGTAAGATCCAAAATTTGTTCAGAATTAAGAACTTCTTGATATCCCATAGCTGTTGCTGTGGCACTTTTAGTAACAGCATGTCATACTGCAAATATACCTCTTGGCATTTTGGATGGGCAGGTCTACTCTTAGATGCTTCGGTTTCAGGGGATAAATAGCAAATTCTGAAGAGCCCTAAGCAAAGCCAAGAAGTGCGTGACTTTCTCTTGGTTACCCCACCTCCTTCTCAATGTCCATCTACTCTCTTAGAATTCATTACTAATCTTTCTCCTGCCTGCCATTTTTTGAACATTACCAAGTGCTGGGGAGGATGCTATGCACTTCGTTTTCCTCCTGCCAGAATTCTTTTCTCATTTCACATGGGAGGAGAGAGGGCACTGAGGCTTACACGGTGAAGGAACCTGTGGGTGGTAACGGAGCCAGGGAAAGGCAGAGCTCCTGGCTATACGTTGTGGGAAATGGATCTCCCTCTTGGCTTATCCTTTCCCATCCCTGCTTTGACAGCCCTTTGAAGGTAAAAGTGATCTGATGCCTACCCTCAGCCAAAATGTCAGATGATTCTTAAGGTTTTAATGTGACAACTGCTTAAATTGACTATAAGCACTTTGCCTTTGTCTCTGCAAGCGTTCGTATTTTAAATAAGACTCAAAGACCGAAAAAACCGTAGAGATGAAACCATGGGATGGGGCGGTCATGAGGGCAGGGACTATCAAAGATTCCTGAAATCATTCCAAGTTAGTGGCTCTGTGCTCATATGCCAAGCATTTCATAGCACAGCTCTTGCACATAACAGACACATAATCAGCTGATTAAAACTCAGTTCATGTTCTCCTTAAGTATAAGGAAAGCTGTTTTGGTTAACTTCAGTTTCTCTTAGTGAGAAAGCATCAGCTTTATCCAGCAACTTCATATATGTATCTTTAAGTCTGAAATACTCGCTGTTCCTAGGTCAGGTTTTTATTCTAGGTTGCAGAAAATACTTGGATTTATACATTAGGAAAAATAAAAGAATGTTCTGTAGTTCATGGAAATTTGTTTGGCTTTATTTTGACAGTGTTTTGAATTAACCAGATATGAAAAAGGTGAGCTTAGCATGTTTACACTGAAGTGCCTTTATGATATTTTGTCTTGTTTGTCCCTGATCACAATTTTAGTGCAAACATCCTTTTGGATGATCAGTTTCAACCCAAACTAACTGATTTTGCCATGGCACACTTCCGGCCCCACCTAGAACATCAGAGTTGTACCATAAATACGACCAGCAGCAACAGTAAACATCTGTGGTACATGCCGGAAGAGTACGTCAGACAGGGGAAACTTTCCATTAAAACAGACATCTACAGCTTTGGAATTGTAAGTACCAACTATCAGTTAACAAAGGAGGAGAGTTTATTGCCAAGAATATTCCAGATTCTAAGAATTTTTAAAAGAGTTTTAACTTTCAGACTCATTGATTTCCTGTTAGCCCGTCTTATACTTTAATTTTGTATAATCAAGCAATTAATAAAATATAAAGTCATTAATTAGAATGAACTATATTTGTAGTCATGGTTAATAGTTGCAACAACTTGTGTGTAAATTTTTAAGATATATAGCTGACTTTCTACATATTCCTTGTAGGTAATAATGGAAGTTCTGACAGGATGTAGAGTAGTGTTAGATGATCCAAAACACATCCGGCTGGTAAGAATTGTCTTCATTCTGGCACCTATCTCTTGGTCATTTTCTGATCAAGTTCTCTGTGATAAAATTGTCTCCTTCTCTTCCAAGCGGGATCTCCTTATCGAATTGATGGAGAAGAGAGGCCTGGATTCATGTCTCTCATTTCTTGATAAGAAAGTGCCTCCCTGCCCTCGGAATTTCTCTGCCAAGCTATTCTGTTTGGCGGGGCAATGTGCTGCAACACGGGCAAAGTTAAGACCATCAATGGATGAAGTGAGTATGTACATGGTTTTATTCAAAACTGAGCCTACAGAACCATGGAAAATCTAAACTAGATAAATTGTGTATCTAAGTGAATTCTTTGTCAACAAGATAAATCCAGCCTCTAACAGAGAATTACAACCTAATAGTTTTAGCATTTCCAGGTCAAAAAGCCACGTTATTTGGTACTCTGGTAGAGGTCATTTCTAGGTGGAACCAAGATCACACCACAAAAAATTTAATGTAAAGACATAAGTGAGCAGTTTACAGGGAATATTTTATTCAATGCTTTTTTTTTTTTTTGAGACAGAGTCTTGCTCTGTCGCCCAGGCTGGAGTGTAGTGGCACTATCACAGCCCACTGCAACCTCTGCCTCTGCCGTTCAGGTGATTCTCCTGCCTCAGCCTCCTAAGTAGCTGGGATTATAGTTACGAGCCACCATGCCTGGCTGATTTTTTTATTTTTAGTAGAGACAGGGTTTCACCATGTTGGCCAGGCTGGTCTCAAACATTTACCTCAAGTGATCAGCCCAACTCAGCCTCCTAAAGTGTTCAGTTTTCATTAAGAGATCCAGCTCATTATAAATGCAGTGTATATTTTGCTTATCCGTTTTTTAAAATTATTAATCTATCCATAGACTTAATCACCCATTTATTTATTTGTTTATTTGCACAAACAAAGAAATACTTATTTAATGCCCACTCTGTGTGTGCCAGACTTTGTATTGGGTGCTGGAAATATAAGAGTGATCAAGATGCAATGACTACCCTCAAGCTCACTGTTCAGAGGAGTCAGATCAGTAAACATAGAATGTTGGTCTAGCAAAAGAAACATAATGATATACAGAAGGCCAGGTTGCCATGGAGCATGGACTCAGAATACATTAGCCTGTGGAAGTTAAGGAAGCTTCTTGATAGATATGACAGCTTAGCTATGATCTGAAGAACAGGTTGGATTTAGGCAGCACTAAGGATGGAAAGACATTCTAGGCAGAGAGAGTGAACACCTGCAAAAGCTCCAAGGTGGTGGAGCCCATGGTGCTAAGACCATGAGGCAGGGCCAGTGAGGGAAAGACTGGAGTGGTTAAAATAATAGAAGCTTCCATGACAGAGGCACATGAATTCTATCCTAAGAATTCAGATTTTATCCTGAGTCTATCATAGAGCCATGCAAGGGTTTTAAACTAGGAGTTGACATCATGAGAATATAAAGAGCACTGGTCTGGGAGTCAGGAGAGCTGTATTTCAGGCCTGACACCACCAGTAAGTTGTGTGGAGCCAAGAACTCAGGAAGAAGCTATGAGATGTATCATGCAGGGATAGGGAACTGGAAGCCTGGAGATCTGGTGTCAAAGAAGAGGTCTGTACCTTAGTGACTGACGATACTGATTGCCTTTTCTGAGCCTCAGCTTTATCATCTATCAAATAGGAAGAATTAATGTTGTTTGTGCAGGTTAAATGAGATAATGTATGTGGAAGCACTTTGTAAATGTTAAAGCTCTCTCTATGTATTTTTTTAAATTACCTGTGTGTATGTGTATATGAAGGTGTGTTGTATGGTCTATTCATTAGATCAAGGATTATCATATCTGACTGTACACCAAATTATCTGAGGCATCTAACATACAGATTCCTGGACCCCAGTCACCTTATCTTTTGAATGACAGTCTCTATCTAGGTTGGGACCAAGGAATGTGCACTTTAAAAAAGCTCCCTAAAACTTCTGGCATTTAAGAATTACAGGTTGGGCCCCCCCATTTCCTCCTTCCCTTCCAATCCTCCACATATTATGGTTGAAGTAAAAAAATGTAGAGACTTGCCCAAGTTCACAAAGCTAGTTGGTGGCAAATCTGAGGCTTAAGTCAGGTTTCTTGGTATTTACTTCAGTATAGTTTCTTTTATACCTTGTTTTAAGTCACTTAATTTACTCCTCAAAATAAAGAGTTTTAGCTAATCTTTAAGATCCATTCTAATTTGAAATTCTACAGTTGAGCTAATTTCATGAAAATGAAAGAATATTCTTTATAGGTAGAGAGAAAAAGGGCAAAAGGAAAGGTTATTCAAGCTTAATTCAATGTCTGTTTGCTTCTTTGTTAATTAGGTTCTAAATACTCTTGAAAGTACTCAAGCCAGCTTATATTTTGCTGAAGATCCTCCCACGTCACTGAAGTCCTTCAGGTGTCCATCTCCTCTATTCCTGGAGAATGTACCAAGTATTCCAGTGGAAGATGATGAAAGCCAGAATAACCATTTACTGCCTTATGATGAAAGCTTGAGGATAGACGGAATGACTCCGAAAACTCCTTTTGAATGCAGCCAGTCTGAGGTTATGTTTCTGAGCTTGGACCAAAAGCCAGGGAGCAAGAGACATGAGGAAGCTTGCAACATGCCGAGTTCTTCTTGCGAAGAAAGTTGGTTCCCAAAGTATGTAGTTCCATCCCAGGACTTAAGGGCCTATGAGGTAAATATGGATCCTTCTTCAGAAGCTCCAGGCCATTCTTGCAGGAGCTGGCCAGTGGAAACCAGCCGTTCCTCCAAATTTTCCTGGGATGAATATGAACAGTACAAAAATGAATAAATTCCACCAGAAGATAAAGAAAAAAGCAAGTATTGTGTAGGCACCTGAGTATAGGAATGACCTTGGGAAGACATTGGCTCTGTAAGCAATGCCAAGAGAATGATCAGTGGTGAGTTTGGGTGATGCAGATAAACAGTCTGGACAATTCCATTTCTTCTTTCCCAAACCCTCAAACAGAGTGCCTTAAAAAATTGTTTTACCAGGGTAATTCCCTCATGACCAAATCCACGCTCAATTAGAACCATTCAAAATTCCTTAAGATCATTGGTTCTGACTTTAGCCAAACAAAACAATCAAAACCTACCAGAAAGGGACTGGATTCTAATGTCTTCTCCATCAACCTCGGTGTGAGTCCTTAGAGCCTCCATCTGCCAAGAACATTCAGTTTGATTCCATTGTTTGGTTTAGCTTGCTTGCAAGGGTTGTAGGAAATGTCTAATTTGTAAATGTTAGTAGATACCTTTGGAAAGAATCACATTGTTATTCTGATTGACCCCTCATTTTTTCCCGTTAATCCCTGGCTGGCCTGATTGTCTGAAAATGAGCCAGGTTCACCCTTGGCTATGGCATGTTCTGTGTAGAGAGGGGATTTCTTCCCAAGATCCATCGTAAACTCTTAGGACAGTTTATCATGTATACTATATATAATGTAAGCATTGGCTATTATTACAGCTTTTTAAAAGCATACTTAGTAACCTATTATATCCTAAGTAGATTAGATGAAATTTCCATCAAGTAATTTTTGTCCCTGAGAAAATGGCTGGTCAAGGGCTTAGGTCAGCTTTTTGTTTGGTCTATACCTTTCAACTCTGGGCCTTCACTCCTGCTGTTTCCTGGATCTCCCTCTTTTGAAATCCTACCCAATTATCAGAGCTCTACAAAACTGCCAGCCTCCAGGAAGCTTTCCTAATCTCTACAACCAGAAGTACTCCCTTTAGCAGTATTTCAAGAGCAATGTTTTTGTATTTCTATTTTATACTTGTCACTTTCAGAATGATACCAAAGCTGCTTGTCTCATCTCTTTTACTAGGTTGTAAACTCTCTATATTAGTTTTCTATTGTTTTGGGACAAATTATCACAAATTTTGTGACTTAAAGTAACATAAATTAATTATTTTGCAGTTCTGGAGGTCACTTCTTCTGGAGGCTGTCGGAGAGAACTCACTGTCTTGCCTTTTCCAGCTTCTAGAGGCCACCTGCATTCTTTGGCTCATGGCCTCTTCCTCCATCTTCAAAGCCAGCAATGTGGCATTTCAGATCTCTCTCTGTCTCACCGCATCTTCACTACCCTCTTCCTCTCACTCTGATCCCCCTGCCTGTCTTTTAAAGACCTTTGTGATTTCACTGGGCCCACTCAGGTAAGCCAGAAAAATCTCTGTGTCTCAGATCGTTAATTTCATTATACCTGCAAAGTCCATTTTCTCGTATAAAGTAATGTATTCACAGGTTTCTGGAATTGGGACATGGACTTTTTTGGGGGGCCATTACTCTGTCATACTCCCTGAGTGTGTAACGGCTGTCTCTTCAAAGCCTAACTTGTCATCCTATACAGAGCAGGTGTTTCCTTATAAATTAAGTTGAATTAAATTACTCCTACGAACCCACATAATCAATAATTCAGCCATAATAAACATTGTTGAGTAAATTGAAAAGGGAGGATAATGACTATGATGATGGATAGAAACACTGAAGAAAACCGTTTTCAAAGGATTTACTGAATCTTCCTCTCCAGGAAGCTTGTAATGGAAGGGTAAACCTCCAGCTTCCTGTCTAACAGAGGCTCATTATGTCTTTTGTTTTATTGTTTTGGTGAGTCAGTATGGTTAATTGTACTCACATTCAATTCCATATTCAGGAACAACTAATCAAAGCAGAAAATCATCAGGAATCACGGTCAGGTTAACAGATGAAGGTCAGAAATACGGAGTTGCAATTCTCCAGAAAGGCACAAAATGAGACTAAAAACATGGTGAGTCTTAGTCTGTTTGACAGGCTTTATACAGGCCCTGTGTTAGCAGCTGGGAGAGCCCATGCCCACTGCTGCTTTGTGGGGTACCTGGCTGCCCAGAGCTCTCTGCTCTCCTCTGATCACCAGACATGTGAAAAGGTTGGACTGAACTTCATATAACTTTCACTCCTGTGACCTATCCTAGTTTGGCAACTCCTGATTACACATGTTAATGAAAGGAAGCAACAAAAGTCTTTGACATTTGGCTTATATATTGCAAACCATTCTGAGGCCGATTTAGCTTAATTTACAGATGCAATCTGAGATTATATTGGCTGAATTGGGAAAATTAGCCTGGAATCATGTGAAGTTGCCACTAATAATTCACAAAAGAGATCAACAAGAAACTGTTTTTCACTTAGAATATGGACCCCCACCAATACATTCAATGAAGGGTCATTGAGGAAGCTCTGATTAACACCAGGTCCATGCAATTACTCAGCACGTATAATCTATTGGTATTATGTTGATTTGAACTTGCTGAGCCGACTTAAAGCAGGGTTCCTCAAACTGTAGTGTCCATCAGAATGACTTGGAAAGCTGGTTAAAAACATGGATTTCTGAGTCCAGCCAGTTTCTGATGCAATAGGTCTGGGGTTAGAAATTTTGCTTTCTAGTAAGTTTCCAGGTGATGCCGATGCCACTGATGTGAAGCCCACTCTTCACATCAGTGAAAACCACTTCCTTAAAGTGCTCTCAAATTGTTATAGATTGGTAGATCCTCCCTTTCCATCTACTGGTATGTTTTTTGAGAAAAGGATCATTTCTGTTCATTCTATTAAATTCATCCTATTACCTGGGATGTTGGTTAGCACACAGTAGAAGCTCTAGAAAGATTGTTGACCAATGATCTTATTGACTAGATCATCTTTCTAGAGTACAGCTATTTTGGACATCTTAAAGATGAAGTCAGATAAGCTGGCAGTGGACCTGATTAATGTTGTGGTAAGCAGATGCCACTGTGGTTGGGAAATATCTTCTGTTGAGTGATCCAGTCCTCCTGACTAGACTTCCTTTCTAGTGGGTGTATTAATAAGTGTTAGTTGATATGAGTTAAATGTTGCGCCTTTCTTGGGTAATAAGAGGATAGTTTTATGGTTTCATGATGTGGAGACTAAGATCCATAAGAAACCAAGAATGAGCCTCTGGGTGTTCCCTCTGATCAACAAACATGAATTCATAATTTTACTTATTCTCATCTTTGTGATGCACATGGGCAGTCCTCCAGAAAGATCCTGTTTACTAAGCTTCTTTAGGCTTTTATCCTATTTTATAATGCCCAAACACATGGAGAAAGTATTTTGTTGTTTTTGAAAATAGGTATGGGATTTCTGACATAATTTTATTGACTTCTTGAGAGTTGTAATGATCTGTGACTCCGTGCATAATAGTGTAGTTTTACAGGGTGGTACATCACCCTGTGTAAAACAACTTTTATGACCTGAGTACTGATGAGTATAGGAAGTGAAGTTTACATGAGTAGCATTTATTAAGCATCTGCTAGAATCAAAGCACTGCATTAGCTACTAGGTTACCAAGTAAGATGCAAACAGTTTAGTAAGAAAACTAGGGCATCTACCCAAGTCAACTGTTCAGTGACATCTGCTGTTTGAATCACACACCAATGGAGCCAAAAGTAAATGCTGAAAAGGTGACAAGAAAGTGAAGAAGGCTTCTTGGGGAAAGAGATAAGGAATTAAGAGAAATAGAAAAGAGCGCTGAAGAAGTACTCAGGATGGTTATTCAAGGAATTGAGGGTCCACAGCAGCTCTGCAGAACATCCTTGGGGCCAGAAAAATGGGGTAAGGGTGAAGGGAACTGGGTCTGGAGCTTCGCATGTTTTTTCCTGGTTAACCGTCAGAGTCACCCTGAAGGTGTGAATCCCATCTTATAGGTGAGGACACTGAGTCGGGAAATTAACTTGCTGAAATCAAGTCCTTCCAGTCCTTCCATCAGGTCCTCCCAGATCTGGAGGAGCCAGGATTTGAACTCACATTGGTCTGACTTCAAAGCCCATGCTGTTTCTTGTGTTCCATGTTGCACAATGGAGCCACTGCCAGTTCAAGCTCCTATGAAAAGGGATGGATGAGAAAAGTCATTTGTTGATTCCACAGACTTTTAGTAGGTACCGTGTCTCCTGCCTTTTTCACTGTGTCTCCTGCCATTTTCACTGTCCTACTCCTCTGCTACAACTTCTCTGCTACGGGTACCCACCTCTACAGTTACTTGAAATAAGTTAAATAAATCCATCCATCCAAGCTTCCATTCACTGACTAAATATGTATCAACGGCTTCCTTTGTGTCAGGCACTATTCTAGGAGCTGGGGCTACAGTGAGTGAATACATCTCGTGGAGCTTACATGTGAGTGAATAAATCTCAGAGGATTCTCCTGTTATGGGTCCCAGCTCCTCTGCCAGCTCTTCCAAATGGGTTCAGAGAGGTTTTCTCCTTGTCCTGTTGTGTAACTGATAATCCCATGGTGGCCCTCACTTTGCTATTCATATGCACTAAGTAGTCTATGGTGTGCTTTGTGGCTGGCAATCGTGACAGATTCTATTTTTCTATTGGTATATGGTTTCTTCGGGGCATATGTTTGGCTACTTATGGCATCTTCCAGGGGGTCTGAGGCACCTAACAAACCTCATCTCACTAGCACATAATACTGGAGTTGCCTATTAGATTATCTTTCTTCTTCCACAAAACTGCAGCTTTTCTGAGGGCAAGATCTATGTCCTGCTCATTTTTTGGATCCCTAATGGCTGGCACAGTACCTGGTGCATAATATGGTTCAACAAATATTTGTAAAAGGGATGAATCAAATAGTCCCTCAAAGATCTTCAGAATCAAGAATGTCATGTAGATTGCACCCAAAGTTTATATTTCTAGTATTCAGAATATAATCAATCATTGCTTAAATTGTTCCATTTCACCCTTCTTGAATAAAAACTATTAATTTTAAATACTAATATCTGAGATATCTTTGAAAAGAAGATTCGTCATTGTATTTATTGCTTATAAATTTTCTCTATGGTAGAAAATATTCCCAAACCATGTCTAAGGAATGATAAACCAGTATTCTGGCAGAGAATAGACTGATGTTTGTGGTGTTTTATATCTGTCTTCCTGTTCCGAATCATTTATATATATTTGAAGGTCCATGGACTTGACTTGCAAGTATTTTCCTGGGAAGCATTTTTATTCCAAAGACCTGTATTTCCTGCCAAACCTTCATTTAAGAGACTCATTATGGATGCCATCTGCATCATTGCAAACTTTTCCGGTCATCTCTATAAATAGCAAGATAATATTTACATTGAGTTTTTACATTGGCTCTTGAATTTTAAAATATTCTCATAGACCAACATTAATTGGAATGGGGGGTAAGGAAGTAAGAACTGTTTACTTGCAGGAAATGTAGGCTCGTTGTTGTGTCTAGTGACTGCTAGGTGCATTCACACATCTCTTAAGCTTTAAACAACCTATTGAGCCAGTTTCCATTTCCTTGATCTATTAGATCAAAGAAAATGAGGCTCAAAGGAGTTGCCTCTTGCCCTAAGTCACACTACTGATGGAATGAGACTACAAAGCAAACTGCTTTATTCAAGTCCAGGAAATATCTGCCTCAGAAAAGGGTAACTTAAAAATTTAAAGTATCCCCTATTTGAACATGAAAACAGCTAATAAAGATATGTGCATTTTATTTTTATTAATTTTGTCCTCCTATATTGGCAAAGATTAAAGCAATTGACAAAAATGGCATTCTTGTTCACTGCTGGCAGGAGTGAAAATTGGTAGAACCTTTCTGGAAGGCAATTTGGCAACATGCATCAAAAACCTAAATGTTGATACACCTTTACCCAGCAGTTTGTTTAGGAATTTATCCTAATGAATAAAAGTTGTCCAAGTCTGTAAACATGAGCCCAAAAGTATACTTCATTATGTTTATATTAAAATATTGGAAATAACTTAAATATCCTTCGGTAGAAGATGGATTAAATAAATTCCATGCAGTTGTCATTAAAAAATATTTAGATGTATGTTTATTGCTATGGAAATGTGTTCCCAAAATATTATTGAATCAAAAAGCAGATTGACGGAATATATGTTTAATGTGAGCTCATTTATAACATTGAATATTTTAAGATAATACATGTTTCATAGAGAGATCTTCACCAAATGTTAAGGATTTTTTTTTTTCTGGGCTGTGGTATGTGGGTGATCTTTATATTCTTCAGACTGTTATGTATTTGAAACTTTTATAATGAACATATATAATTTTTGTTAGAACAGAATAAAATTTTTGGAAAAAAATAGTCATTCTCTATATTTCTACATTTACCTGGCTCTTTGCTTAGTTGTGCCGTTGGTGGCAACTAGTAACTAGTAATAATGTTTCTATTCCATTGCTCATTATTATTTTTATCTTCCTACCTTAGTAACTAAAGCTAGGAAATGGATTTGTCCGGTATCCCTTAAGTAACAAGTTTTGAGAGGGCATGTGATAAAGCAATGCAAGAGGCAAAAATCAGATAAGCTGAAATACAGAAGAGCGGAGTACGGATCACAGTATACAACTGAGAGTGTTTTGTAATTAAATATTAGTTGATTTTGCTAAAATCTTTTTTTCAAATTACCTGTGAGATTTATACTTACAAATCCCTACTTCAAGGAGTTATCTACAGTTAAGTGAGAAGACCTTTGGGGAGATAAATTTTCCACCACAAAGTATTCATTCTCCAGACTTGTACCCCACTATCCATTTTCAGTTTACATAAAATTTTTACCTTGCTGTAGTTATTAGTTGGAAATGAAACTTGCAACAATGCAGAGGAAATTTGACTGAATACAGTGTTTTTCTATAGCAGGTAGAGCTGGAACTTACCTAATGAAACTAATGGGATTTACAATGCATTAATTATAAAGGGAAATAGCAAAGTATACTCCAGGGTAAAATAGCAAGTCTAATGAGTTCTAGCTGTGGGGGACTGTTTTGTGCACATAACTAAGTTACAAAACTGTGTAAATATGATTTTAAAACAGTTCCTAGGCAAATCCAGGTAAAAGATAAATGAGTGCTGGGTTTTTAAGAGGATAAAACAGCCACAACATTTTTTTATGATACTAAGTGAATGTTTTGATGCTACTTTGTGCTTTCTGGAAGGAAAATGCCAACTGATACTAACTGTACCCTCACTGCAAAGAGTTCAGCAAAAGAGAATTTAGGAAATCTAATACATATAGTGTAAAATGGGATCATTTCTAAACAGCACATTACAGTGAGGTTACTCTAGTGATCTTCTTAATGTTCTTAATCCCATTATTCACTAATTATAATTTCATGTCATTCTAAATGTGCACAGGCTAATTATAGCACAGCTTCTGGACCATTAAACATTGGGTATTATGATATTTCTCTTTCTTATGATTATAACCCAGGATTTTTTAAAAAAAGAGCTACAATGACTTCAGCCAAGGGTAAATATGAAGCTATGACCTTTCATTGTTTTTATTTTGTATGTCCTAGAGGAAAATTTAAGATTCTAGCATGCTTACAAAGCCAAATATGAATGTTTATATTAACTCACTGCTGGCAGCTCTAAGGCTATTACTTGAGACAGCAGGCAGAGCAATCTCTGACATTTTCATTATGCATTTGTCTAGCAGCTTGAAGAGGGGAAATAATTCATGTGATTATGAATAGCCTATGTTGGCCATTAAAATGTATTTCCCTAATAAAAAATGATCACTGTATTTTAGAAGACATATTCTGTCATGTCTCCATCTTTCCCCCATCTCATATCCTAGTATTGTCATTCCTAATTTCAAAAGCAGTTGAATGAACCAAGTAGCATCACTGCCTCCTGTTTAAAAGGCCTCATCAATTACAGCGAAACTACACCTTCATTTCACTTTAGCCTCTATTTCCCAGCCATACTCTAGACCCTATCACCACCTGCAACTGCTACACATTAGAAATAATATTTTCCGTAAACAAAAATAGTATGTTTTATGACCATGAAGATCCTATTACCTGATTCATACATTTTTTTCCTGGCCTATCAACCATCGTCCTCTTCCTCCCCATCTATTCCATGTTTTCCTTTGCCTGGGCTGGGCCATGGGTTTGTCTGTATCATGGGTTGTACTTATGGAGAAGTAGAAGCCCTACTAAGTATGTCAGGCAGAGGGAATTTAATATTGAAAACTGGTTATCAAATTGTTGAAAAGGCTAGAAGAGAAAAAAAAAGGAAAATATGATGTTATCCAGAGACACTACAGGAAGCCATTCTTATTCTTACGAATGAAAGAGAAAAATAAGGGAAAATGTTATTCAAGAGCTCATGACCACCATGCCACTGGGGCTGCTGAGAATGTGCTGCTGATGCTCCTGGAAGGCTGCTGGCAAGAAGGAAAGCAGGGACTGAACTGTGGCCTGTGCTGCGGCGGATGCTGCTGCTGTCGCTGCCAGCAACCCAGTGAAAAGCAGAGAAAGAAAACCTGTTCAAGTCCTTCCACATTCCCTAACAAAAAGTGGGCTGGCAAGGTCATCTAGGAACTATAGTTTTACCTGAATTACAGAGGAAAGTGCAGAAGGGCAAGGACGGAGCTAAGATGCAACAGACAAATCCTGCCCTTGGCTATCTAGCATCTGTTCTCACTGTTCTACCAGATATTTCAACTTCCAGTAACAGTAACAGTGTTGTGGGCCTTAAATCATGGGAGATACTGTCACTCTCCGGAAAGATGTGACACGAATTCTCATTTCTGTCTCTTGGTGATCTTAATTTTTCTTCCAGTTCAGTTATACTCCACCTGACTTTTATAAAATAAAGGTAATCATCAACATTTCTTATATAATGTAGGGAAAAGGAGAGAGAAAAATAACTGGTTAGTATATTCAAAATATATGTAAAACAAAAATATGCATGGCTGCTAAAGCCTCTGTTTCTATGATTTCTACTAAAACTGTAATTTATATTTATAATGTGCTTCTTCCACTATTTTCCCATGTTTCTGTTGCTCTCAAATGGCATATTGGTTATTGTATTAGCGTTTTCTCTAGAGAAACAGAGTCAGTAGGATATATACAGATGGGTAAGAGGAGATTCATTATGGGAATTGACTTAGTTATAGAGGCTAAGAAGTTTCACAATCTGCCACCTTCACACTGAAGAACCAGGAAAGCCAGTGGGGCACTTCCATCCAGTCCAAAGACCTGAGAAGTGGGTATCGGGGCCCTGGTTTCAGAGGCCTGAGAATCAAGAGCTCTGATGTCCAAGGGCAGGAGAAGACGGATGTTCCAGCTCAAGGAGAGAAAGTGAATTCTCCCTTCCTTTGCCTTTTTGTCTATCTGGGCACTCAAGAGCTTTGGTGATGGCCACCTGCATGACAAGGGCATCTTTACTCTGTGTACCAATTCAAATGCTAATCTCTTCCAGGAGCACCCTCATGGAAACACTCAGAAATCATGCTTTTACCCACTACCCAAGTCAAGTTGACATATAAAACTAACCATCACTGTTGTTTAGCCTTCCTTCCCTGATGGCAGGCACCACACCTCCATTCCTGAAGAGTCTAAGTCTTTAGTGATCCTGCCTTTTCTGGAGTGTTATGATTTGACATCAACTTTCACTCCTGGATGCAGAACCATTAGCACCCAGAAGTGCCTGGATTCCAGACCCAAGCCTCCCTGCTCTCATTGTGTTCATGAACCTGATTTCCTCTTGATAACTGCAATCAGTACCCAGAGCCATGGAACAACTTCTTTTTCTTAGTTCAGTGGCATGAAGAACCCAAAATGACAGTGTCTCAATTCCCTGGTACATAAACCCTGTTGGGTCCACATGGAATCATTTCCCACATGAGATCCAAGACCTTTAGCAGAACTCAGAGCTGAAGAGATAAAAAGCCAAAAACAGAAAACAAACAAACAAAAACATTAGTGGGTACCTAGAAGTAAAAGTGAGAAGAGCCATTTTGACTTCACCCTTTGGTTGCCAGACCTCTGTATTCTGGCTGTGAATAAAATACAATCATGTATTGGTCTTTGGTTCAAAGCCTGTGTTGATCTAGCCTCACAGAATGTTGTCCCCCAGCTGACACGTAGCTGAGCTCTCAGCAGGCCATTTCAAAGTTCTCTAAAGCCAACTGCTTTACGAAGTATGCAGTAAGACCAGCAGAATTCCACAGGTGTGAGCCCCATTACCTTATTATTTTACTTTATATCTTATATTTTATTTTATTTTATTTTTGAGACAGCGTTTCACTCTGTCACCCAGGCCAGAGTGCAGTGGTGTGATCTCAGCTCACTGCAACCTCTGCCTTGGTTCAAGTGATCTTCCCACCTTAGTCTCTTGAGTAGCTGGAACTACAGGCATGTGCCACCATGCCCAGCTAATTTTTAATTTTTTAGTTTTTTGCAGAGACGAGTGCCTCAATATGTTGCCCAGGTTGGTCTCAAACTCCTGAGCTCAAGCAATCTACCTGCTTCGGCCTCCCAAAATGCTGGGATTACAGGTGTGAGCCACCATGCCCAGCTGCCTCACTTATTTTATTATAAAATGAGTTCTCCATCCAATTTGTGTTTAAAGAAATACTATAAATCTACCAACCAAAGTCCTGACAGAGGCACAGTGGGCAGGAAAGGCAAATCCATATCCAGACTAAGAATCAAGTCTGGTGAAGACAAATCACTGCTCCCTCCATGCTAGAAGGACCCACTGCAGCCAACCTGTCACCAAATAATTAGTAGGCTGGTTCCCCTGAGGAATGCTGCCAAGTTAAAGCTCAGCATTAACTTCTTCTGTTGGCAGCTCAGACACTTGGCCACAGTGATAACCACATCAGCTTTGATGCAGAGAAGCCCACACATAATTTTCATCCCTGTTGCCATGGCCACCTAGTACCCATTACACCAGACATAATGGTTCTGGCAATGAATCTGGCACCGAGTTGTTTTGAAAAGTATTGTCTTGTACACTTTCGTATTTCTTACTGCTCTTGGGAGGACTCTATGAACACAAAGCGTTCAATAGGTATTATGCTGTTGGCATAAAGGATGGAAAGCCAAGGGAAATTCCAAGTAGGCTTTGGCAGAATGGAACAGTGTAGAAACCATAGACAAGCATGTAAATGAGCCTGAACTGATGGAGAGCAGTTAGAAAATGGCAGAGAATAATTTGGAGAAGTAAGATCTGGTATTTCACAGAGCCCTTTGAATAACCGGTTGAATAATTTGCACTTTATCTGAGAGGAAGGCCTTAATCATTTTAATCAATTAAATAAAATATTAGGAATGATAGGCATATAAAAGTAACATTGTACACCTTTTGATTAAAGCAAATATCCTCTACAGAAGGACTTTTGAAGAATTCTCATCAAGGATATGCTGGAAAAAGTCCCAGGGAGAGCATTATTTTGAAAAGAGAGGGAGAAATCGTTTTCCCACTTTCCTGCAGTTTCTTTCCTACTTTTGTAAGGAGGGATGGCGTGTCCTCATGGTGAGAAGGTGAAGGACTGCCATTTCAGGGGCTGGGTTAATACCAGGATACTGGTGAGGCAGGTCTAGGGCACAGGTAGTCTCTGAGTCTCTCTCCTGGGGATTAATTGCCCCTCGCTTCCTGCTGCCTCCTCACCTGTGTAGAAAGCACAGGCTGGCAGAAGGGAAGGTTGTCAGAAGCACATATTTAGATATGGGTCCTGGCTGAGGTCATCATTCCCCTTTATCAACAGCATGGTAGACTTTTTTCCTGGATCCTATGTCTAATTCTCATTTGCTCTGAAAGCTAAGCAGGTGGATGAGAAGTGATTACCTTTCCCGGGCAGCCCACTGCATTAACAGCTATTCCTACTTCGCTGAGAGTTCTCTCAGACTGGACTTAATCTGCTTCCACTCCAAGGCATTCAGAATAAGCCTAATTTTCCTCCGGGGTATATTCCTACATTGATTTTAAAGGGTTATTATTTCTATTTTTCTTGCATCCTGAGAAAATGGTGGGAAAAATTTTAATTCAACAGTAACCCTCTTAACATTTGTCATCCTAAATCCAATGTTATACGTTAAATACGCTAGGTGAAAAGAATCCTCGTTTATTATGTCATTTAATTTGGTAGGGTTCTGTTAATTTAGTCTAAGGTTGTGTAAGTGTAGATGCATGCACACATGCACCTGTGTGCGCATGTGTGTTGAAATCATCATTCTGTATTAGTTCTGAGCTTGTGGATCTACCAAGGCCTTGGGGTCTTTTTCACATAAACTGCTAGTAACATCTCCGCCAACCTTTCCTCGTGCAATTGATTTTTATAAACTAAAACAGCGCTCTTATATTTTTATCTCAATACCACTCAATGATTTTTAAATGATTTTATCTGTATCATAGTTCAATGCTCTCTTGCTTGTTTTCACTCATTGATCCAACCTAAGTTGGATAACTCTCCATTTCCTACCACTTTCTCCTGGACGAGTCAGCTCCATCCACACTTACCTTCTCGAGAGCTAAGCTTGTTCCCATCTCAGGACGTTTGTGCCTTCTGGTCCCCTGCCTGGAGTTCTCTTCTCGCTGCATGTCTTCCTCTGCTATTACTCTCTATTGTCTTTTCCATTTTAGCGATTTCCTTGACTTCTTTTGTCACATGACATTATATTATACATTTATTTACTTATTTTTCATCAGTCTTCTTCCTTAAAATATAAAATCTGTGACGCCAAGGACTTTAATTTTTGACCACTGGATCCCCAGAACTTGGAAAATTTCCTGAAACATAATGGATGCTTAATAATAATTGTTTGAATACATGAATTATATAGTCTTTTAAATTCTTAATTTGATCAGCCAATCTATTTTTAGCTCTTCTTTCCGGATTTGTATCATTGACCACTTTGGTAAAGCTGCTTTCACCATCCACGAAATTGTTGATTAAAAAGTGCTCTACAGGATAAAGGCAATTTCAGAACCACATTGTCCTCCACCAAATACCCTCTATCAGGTTTACATCTTTTCCATTATTAAAAAAATCTTTGGAAATAAATTCAAGCAATTCTGATTTCATCTCATTTGCCAATATTTATATATCTGTCTTTAATACAGAATATGATCAAAATTCCTTAAAATCACATAAAGGACTGACCTTCAAAAACTGGCCCCAAACAATCTTTCCAACATTAATATTTCATCACTACCTCCTTTCTACTTCCTTCCCACAGACTTTGTGTTTTTTGTTCTAGTCTCACTGAACGTGTTGTGGTTCTCAAAGCATGCCATCCTTCTCATCTCCATGCCTTGTACAGGAGTCCCCAGCCCCCAGCTCCCCAGCTGTGGACCAGTCCATAGGAGCAGAAGGTAAGCAGCTGGTAAGTGGGCATTACCACTTGAGCTCTGCCTCCTATCAGATCGGTGGCTGCCTTAGATTCTCATAGGAGTGCAAATCCTATTGTGAGCTGCACACTCGAGGGATCTAGGCTGTGTGCTCTTTATGAGAATCTAATGCCTGATGATCTGAGGTGGAACAGTTTCATCCCGTAACCATGCCCCCACTTCCCGGTCTGTTGAAGAATTGTCTTCCACAAAACCCGTCCCTGATGTGAAAAAGGTTGGGAACCACTGCCTTAGCACACACCATTCTGGTTACTTAGAATGCCTCCTCTCCCCACCCGCAACTCCAGACAGATGGATCTATCTTTGATGTAGCATAAATGACACTTCGTCCATAAATCCTTCACAAACTTCTCCAAGTGATTAGTCACGCCCTCTCTTGGTTTCCCTCAGTAATTTCGATGTTTCTGTAGTATTTGGGCTATTGTTTTGTTATCATTACAATATTATTTATGGGTCTCTTTCCAGTGATGAAGCTTTTATCTCCTTCAGTTTGTGAACTTAGATACCAATTAATAACTATTGAATAAAAGAAAAACATGATGAAATATTTTGTTCATTGTTTGCTGTAGTTTAATGAAAGCAGGCCACACCCAATGGTACTGAGTGACATCCCAGACTGGCTTCTATCAAGGTGGCATTCACCTTGATGAGTTTTGTGGGGTCCATCTTACACTTGCTATCTCAGAAGCCAGAATTCCTCCATTTCATTGGAATGGGCTTCCCTCTCAATGGTAGATTTGCATTGACCAGGTTCACGAAGATGGGTAAAAACCAAAATACCCGTTTTCTATTGCTATGGTTTGAATGTTTGTGTCCCCTCCGAAATTCACGTTGAGACCCTACTACAGTAGCGTTAAGAGGTGGGCCTTTAGGATGTGATTAAGTATGATGGCTCCAACCTCATGAACGGGATGAGGTGCCCTTATCAAAGGGCTCCAGGAAGCTAGCTAGCCTTTTTGCTCTTCCAGCTTCTACCATGTGAGGACACAGCAACAAGATGCCATCTTGGAAGCAGACAGTAGTCCTCACCAGACACTGAATCTGCTGGTTCCTTGACTGTGGACTTTGCAGCCTCCAAAACTGTGAGAAATGGGTTGTTATTGTTTGTATATTACCCAGTCTGTGGTATTTTGCTGTAGCAGCACAAATGGACTAAGACCTCTCCTTTCTAACGATGAATTTAACTATTCAGACAACTGAAATTCTCAAGTCAATCTATTAGTGCATTATTTCCCTGTAGGCAAGCTATATATCAAATGATATCATGTGGGACAGAAGAATTACTTGATTTTAAGTATTTGTCAATAAAGGGAGCTTGAGACCACCTCCTGCATTAAAGAAATAAGCTCTCCAAGGAAACCGTAATGTTTGAGGTTGCTTAGCCAAGACTGCCACTCCGTGGACAGGTCCTAGAGGACCACCTTCAACTTGGTTGCTAACACTGCCTTTCCTGTGCTAGTGTGGTCAACCAACATCTCTCTGCCCAAGCAGGATCCAAAGGAATGCCACTAAATATCTGGTGATTGTTATATTCATATTCAAGTTCCCATTATTCCCATTCATATATTCATGGATGCTCTCCTGGTGTGTTCCTAGTCACATTAATTGTGTAAGAATTTAATTAAACCCCAAGAACAATTATGTTTACACCTCATTGTCAACCCTATTTAATGACAACAAGGCTTAAAGGGGCTGAGTGACTAATCAGCTTGTAAATGGAAGAGGCAGGAATTCAACCCTGGTCTTATTTCCATTATAGTATTCTACATGGAAATGCTTAATAATTATTCAGACTAGTTCTTCACTTTTTCTATCTGTTTAAATTTTTTTTCAAAAGGCTTAAAAATATGCATATACTTTTATAACTTAATGACATGTCTATGAATCTGTCCTATGAAAATTATGATAGAGGTATAAAAGTTTACGGCGCGACAGATGTTCACTGCTGCATTGTTTATGACAGTAAATAGTTTTTTCTTTAAAAAACCCAAATGTCTAACAACAGGGAATTTGTTAAATAAATTATAACTAAAATTAGTCACTAATATGATGTTACACAGCACTGTTCATCATACATTACTAAGTGGTAAAAGGCAGATTACTAAACACTGTAAAATAGGATTCTCCTTTTTGCAAAGTTTATGGATACATAATCATAGAAAAAAGACTAGAAAAAATAAAAATATCTAAAAGAAAGTGGTGTTAGGACTATAGTGGTGTCCTCCTTTTTTTCTTTTCTTTCTTTTTTTTTTTTTTGAGACTAGTTTTTTTCTCTGTCACCCAAGCTGGAGAGCAGTGGTACGATCATGGCTTACTGCAACCACGATATCCTGAGCTCAAAGGATCCTCTCACCTCAACCTCTCAAGTAGCTGGGACTACAGGCATGCACCACCATGCCAGGCTATTTTAAAAATATTTTTTTGTAGAGACAGGGTCTCTCTATTTTGCACCGGCTGGTTTTGAACTCCTGGGCTCAAGTGATCCTCCTGCCCCAGCCTCCCAAAGTACTGGTATTCCTTTTTGTTTTTCTCTACAGGTTGAGTATCCCTTATCTGAAAACCCAAAATCTGAAATACTTCATTGAGCATGTCACCACTTTAAAGGTTTTGGATTTTCGAGCATTTCACATCTTTGGACTGGTGATGCTCAACTTGTATTTTCTAAAGTTTCTGCAATTAACATGTATTTATTTGTTTAACGATTGCTATTATTAGTATGATGAAAAATTAATTTTTATAATCTTAATGATATTTTAATAGGAAACAAAAACTATATGCAACAATATATCGGTATTTTCATTATGTAGCTCTGTATAAGAAAGTCATTTTATCTCTACTTTACATGTTATTAATTTCCTGTAGTAATATTCTACTACTGTAGTTCTTTAAACTTTACTAATCACCTGTATTTCTATTTATATAAATGCAGACAAGCCTTTTGTTGTTGTTTTCTGGAAGAGATGTTTACAAGATATTGAAGATAATGTCCCCCAAGCAAATATTCAAGGGACTAAGCTTAATTTGTACTACCATAATGTGATATCAATTATAATTTTGTTCCCCATGTGGAAGAATAGGCAGCATGCTAAAGCTACAGAAGGTATCTCTTTATAGTCCGTCCTCTTCTAATGTTGTATTGACTGGAACAGAGACCACAGGGGAATAAGGGTAGATCAGCAAGAAATGTCCTTCTAGCGGTCAGTCAGTAACGCCATGCTTGTATGTAAAGTGCAGGAGCAGTTAGATCAAGGAGTGTTAACATTTAATTAAAGTTCAATTAAGTGTTAATTTAATTTCTAAGTTCAAGGAATTTAGAAATTAAAGTGTAATTAAAAGCAATGGAATGTAAAGTACATCGGTTCTGTGTATGCTCTCCTATTCTCATCCTCATAGACATCTCTTCCCTTTGGAGTTCATTCGCTCACTGCTGACCTTTCTCCCAGACACTTTTACTCTGTCCGGTGGAATGTTCTGCTTGCAAAGAAACATCGTATCGTTCTCAAACTGTTTAAGGGCATTTTTCTGGCCAAGCCCAGTGGCTCATGCCTGTAATCCCAGCACTTTGGAAGGCCGAGGCAGGTGGATGACCTGAGGTCAGGAGTTCAAGACCAGCCTGGCCAACATGGCTAAACCCTATCTCTAGTAAAAATACAAAAATTGGCCAGCCTGCCTGTAATCCCAGCTACATGGGAGAATGAGGCAGGAGAATCATTTGAACCTGGGAGGAGGAGATTGCAGTAAGCAGAGATCGCACCATTGCAGTCCAGCCTTAGAGATAGAATAAGACTCCTTCTCAAAAAAAAAAAAAAAAAAAAAAAGGCATTTACCCTCTCTGTTGTCTTAACAAAATCTGGCTTTCATCCAAGGACACTGCTTGGCTTCCTTTACCACCCTGCCCAGCAAAGGGTGCTCATTCTTTCATGAACCCAACACCTCTAGGTCTGGGAGGAGGGGGCCAGATCCTCCCAGCTCCACACTGTTGCTCCCGCACTACTGACCTCACAGTGCCAGCCTCATGGGCATGTGTCTAGCGCATTTAACACAGGACCTAGTGCACAGATGCCCCATGCTTGGGGTTTCATACTTTGCAGTTGCCATCTTGAAACTCTTAACAATTTTTATAGGCCGATTCATGTCTCCTCCAAAATTCTTATAAGGTCCTAACCCTCAGTACCTCAAAATACAGTGACTTAACTTGAAGATTGGGCCTTTAAGAGGCAATTAAGGTTAAATAAGTCATTGGGGGTGGGCCCCAATCCAATAGGATCGATATTCTTATAATAAAAGGTTAAGACACAAACAGACACGGGTAAGACCATGTAAAGACAGATAGGGATGGCCATTTACAAACCAAGGAGAGAGGCCTCAGGAGAAACAAAACCTTGACCTCGGACGTCTAGCCTCCAGAAATAGATTTCTGCTGTTTAAGCCTCCCAGCCTGTGGTACTTTGTTATGATGGCCCTTGAAAATGAATACAACAATTTTACTTTTTATTTTGTGTTTTATCAGTGAAGTCTGATGGGATGCTGGAGCATGCACTAGGAACTCGAAGCCTTGGCTCACGTGGGGTCCTGCCCCTGGCTGCCTCCCCAGCTTTCCAGGTCAGGTTCTTGGTCTCCTGTTCCCTGCTCCCTGGGTCCTGCCAGGCTTCTTCTTTCTGCCAGATCCCCAGGCAGTGACCACATCATGTGGGTGGAACAAGCCCACCTGTGTTCCACCATTGCCCTCTGCTCCTGGTGGGAGACTGGATGCAGGTGTAGGTAGGGCAGAGGTTGAGTGAGCATCCTTGGTGGCATCTTCAGCTGGGGCATGGCAGCATCATCTCCCCTCCAATATGGCAGTGCCACAGTGTGTTTGTGGGCAACTCGTCAGGGGTAAGTGTAGTGAGTGCTTGTAACTCCATTGTTAAATACAAGTTTAACTTTTTCATTCCAGAAGCAGGGCTCAGTCAAGCTTGACACAGTTTCTAATACTATTTCTCACCCAAATGGTTCCAGCTGGTGGCCAGAGATAAGAACTTGGAAGACTCTCTCTCACCCAGTAAGCTGGGCTCCCAGCTTTCCCACTGCTTCCTTTAAACAAAACATTTATTCTCCTTTTTATTGATAAATAATATTATACATTTTTATGAAATGCATGTAATATTTTAATACATGTGTGCAATGTGTGATGATTCACTGTATACGTGTAGTTCAAATATTCACACATTGTATACATGTATTTCAAATATTCCACATTCTTTATTTTCTTGGTATTTTGAAATATACAATACATTGTTGTTACCCTACTGTGATATGAAACACCAGAACTCATTTCTTCCATCTAACTGCATGTTTCCACCCATTAACCAATCTCTCTTTATTCCCCTACCCTGTTCCCCACATGCACACCCTTCCCAGCCTCTGGGAACCAACATTCTACTGTCTACCTCCATGAGATCAACTATTTTAGCTCCCACACATAATCGAGAACATCCAATATTCGTCATTCTGTGCCTAGCTTATTTCACTTAACATAATGACTTCCACTTTCATCCGTGTTCCTGGAAATGACATGACATTCAGACATTGACCCTCAAACTCAAAGTGACCACCTCTCAATCACAGCGTGACCTCCTGGAACTAGTACCTGCTTGCTTTAAATCCACCAATTAAAACTCCCTGCAGGAAATCTGTTTGGATAATACCCTGGACCCAGTAAAGTTGTTGGCCCCGGGTCCCTTCTCTCTCGGTCTGAGCTTGCCAACCGTGTGTGTGTGTGTGTGTGTGTGTGTGTGTGTGTGTGTGTCCTCCAGGAACGCTGTGTATCCCTCAGGGGCTGAACGCACTAAAAACTCTTAACCTTTCACATGGTGGTTGTGTCATTGAAGCTTGCCTGCAACCCCTGATGGTGACCCCGAGATGTGTGCTGGTGTGCTTCCGTGTGCTACTACTACTGACGTGCTTCTGTCTGGGCCACTGATGGCTACTAGAAACAGTAGCTACCAGCCAAGTTGCTAGAAAAACTCAAAACACTTCACTCAAAACAGACAGACTCTTGCCAACCCTGATCCAGGTCCCAAGGGCATCCTGATGTGGAGGTTGCCATTCCTTGGTTCTTCTCCTTCTGCTGTGAGTAGGGGTGACAGGCTGTGGGAATGGGGAGACAGATTTCCCTGTCTCCAGCCAGGGTGCAGCACTTCAGGGGAGGTAGAACTCAGAAGCCAGTGGGCCATGTGCTGAGTCAGGGGACAGAGGCCCCCACTGGGCATCTCTGGGAGTCTGCACCCGCTCTGCAAGTATCCCCATGTCTGAGGGAACAAGACATGAAATATCAAAAATAGGATGACAGGTCAAGAGAGAGAAAGACTGCAGAAGGAAACGGCTTCATATTTCAGTACCTTTAACAGCACTATATTTAGGCCCCCACATTTTCGTTTTGCACTGGGCCCATCAAATTACATAGGCAGTCCTGTCCAGCCCCACAGAAAAAGTTCACCACTTTTAGGGCTCATTCTCTCTGGCAATTTCACCCTATCTCTGCTCAGTACTCTTGTTTCTGGACATACAATCTACTCCCTTGGCTAAAGTCTTTATCCCCACTCCCAGCTACTGTAGTTTACTCATCCATTATCAACGTGCCAGCGCATGTACAAAACTAGCTCTCTAAAAACAAAAAACAGAGCAAAACAAGCAAACAATCAAACAAACAAAGTACCTCTCTGTTTTACTGACCTTGAAATCCACTCTGGAAGAACAATCCCCTCCTGTAAGCCGCCCTTAACCTTTTTATCACCCAACAGCTCCACCTCTCACCCTTAGCACTGAGAGGAACTATGAAGGTTTTGGGCAAATCAACCAGCTGTGTGATACTACACAAGCTCACTGCGGTATTGGAGCTTCAGTTCCTTCATCTGTAAAGTAAGGAACATAATCATATCGACTTTATAGGTTTTCTGTAAGGATTAAATAAAATTCGATGGACGATGTGCTTTGCATGGTACCAGGCATCTCAATAGATGGCTAGCACTTTCCTCTTCAATCACAAACTCCTGTCTCTGGGCCCTCAGTCTCTTGCTCCCATCAGAACTGACCTCCGACACCAAGAGCCCTGGCCCCTCCATGTCTCCATTTTCTGTTAGTTTATCATGACACCATCCTCACCTCTACCCTCAGGCTTTACTTCCCTAAATTTTTTTTTTTTTATCTTAGCAGCATTCTATTTCTTTTCTGCCTTTTCTGATCTGCAAAATGCTGGCCCTGGGATCTGCTTCTTCTGTTCCTGTGCCTGAGCGCTGTTAAAGTCACCGCAGCACTCAGCAGACACATGCCACTACATATTCATGGGCTCCCCTTGGGTCGGTTTCTTTCTGCTGCTTAGGGGTCTTTTTACTTGTCCCAAGTCATTCATCACCCCTGACTCCACAGCAGTTGTTAAAAGGCTTCTCTTCAAGCCTCCTTGCCTTTTCTATCCCTCTGGCTCTCAGACATTGCCTCTGCTTTCAAATGCAGAGAAAAAAATAGCAGGTATTGGGCTGAACTCTTCATTCCTGCTCTTGTTTACAGACAGATCCACAGAGCATGCATTCCTCCCTCCTGCCTCCCTTCCTTATCTTCTTGGCCAATCCAAATGTTTTCTTCTATGCTCTTGATCCCTTTTCTGTCTTGTACTCAACCAATCATCTTTCCTACTTTGTCTTCAGCCACTTGTTTTTCACATCTGCTTCTCCTGAACCCATAAATATAGCTTTTTCAATATTTAGGAGGAAAATCTCTTCTTTCATCATATTATCTTCATCTAACTTTCGCTTCTTCGTAGCCAGGTTCTTTGATAAAGCGAGTGCTGGGTTGCTCCTTCTTTCACTTCCTTTTTGTTTCTCAGCTCCTAAATAAAGGGTTTGCCCTCCACTCCATTACTGTTTCTCTCTCTCAGACAATCGATGTCCTCCTGGCTGCCAATCATAATGATCAATATTTAGGCTTCACCTCACTCGATTTCTCTGCGGCATCTGACATTGCTGAATACTTTCTGGAAAGTCTCTCTCTCTCTCCCTCCCGTTCCAGGAGATGGCTGTCCCTTGGTTCTATTTCTACCACTTTGTCCCTTCCCCCTCTGCCTTCTTCAGTTCCCCTTCCTCTGTTTCCTCAGAGGTTGCCATTCTCTGGGCTTCTATTAGGTTGGTGCAGAAGTAATTGCAATTTTTGTCATTAAAGTCACGGGTTTTACCCCATTACCTAAAAGGTAAGGTAATAACAAAAACTGCAATTATTTTGCACCAACCCAATACCTCCGCCCCTCCTCTTCTCATCTTTGTGGTTTCCCTTGATGAACTCATTGACTCTTGTGCCTTTAACCACCCTCTCTCTCCTTATGACTCCCAAAAGGCTGGGCTCCTGGCCCACTGAACTGGAGTCGCATATTGAGTTCAGCCTGGATCAGCCACACCACCTGCCAGCTGAGCGAACTTCGGAAACTCAGCGAAACTTTGTAAGTCTCAGTTTCCTCTCCTGTACAGTGGGACTAATACTGATGGGCTTTTGGGGGAGATGAAAATAGTACAGAGAAAGCGCAGTCCTGGCACATACAGATGACTCAATATGCTGCCGCTGCTGAGAACAGAGGTGTTGTTTAAAGGTCACTGCCACTCCAGCCCTGCTGGGTATTTGTAAGATCTCAGCCCCACATGCTGCATCCCATCAGCTGGGAGTATTTGCTTTAGAACTGTTTGGGCCCACTGGCACCTCTTTCCATCCACAATCACAACATTTTAAGCTGTTGCTTATTCTCTAGTTCCTCTCATGCCTAAGTCACTTCCCAGTTCTGCCTTTGCTCCCTGACTTAAAAACTCTTCTAGTCTATTTGACATGATCTTTCAGAGGGCTGCAAATAGTTAAAGAAGCCCATTCTTAAACAGTCTCTCGGATCTGTGTGAGCCCTGGTTCATACTAGCATTCTGAATGTGGTTTGGGCGGTGTTTGTTACTTCTGTTAATATCCTGGGAACAGTGTTTGGGGGACATCATCCAATAGAAAAAAGACCAGACCCTGTTGTGTGTCATGTTGTGGTCCCTGCCTACTTTTCTAAGCCCATCCATTCTCCTACAAATGCTCATTCCTCACAAATGAAACCACTGGCAGTTTCCAGGAGGCACCAAGCTGCTCAGGCTCTCTGTGTGAATGGCACTTCTCACTTCTACCCTCCTCTGTCCAGCCACCCCAACTACCTCTCCTCCAGCCCATTGCCAAGGTAACTACTTCCACTCTCTCTCGTGGCTCTGATCAATCTTTCCTACAAATGCTTGCTTCTCAACTAACGTCCTAAACTTCACTTTCAATCATGTTTTTGGCCCCAGAGCCCAGCCAGGCAGCATCTGTTGATTGACTAAATAAGTGAACAATGCTGGAGAAATGCTTCAACAGAATTCCACTAGGGGTCTCTTTCTCTACATTCCAGGAAGAAATAGCGCAGGCACTTAGCAAATCAACTCTCTGAAAAATTCAGCCTTGTTTAATTTTTAAAGTCATTTGTTGTTTATTTAATGGGAACTGAAATTCTGCCATGTTGTACAAGCCTTGAAGCACCGTATGATTGCTAGCTCTTTCTGGTTTTATGGATAATGTCAATATTCATGTTTGTGTAAAAAAACTGAAATTGAACATGGCATTTAATTTTGCATATTAATAATTCAGATCACTGAATTTATATGAAAGGTACTTTCCTATTTTTAGCTTAATAACTTTAGATAAGGTTAATATTTAATTAGTTCATTTCAAACATGTTTCTAAATTATTCCAAACATCTGTTCTAAACCTTTATTTCTTTTCTACTTATTTTCACTTAATTTCAGTTGCAAAATTAATGATGTATTCTTACGGATCATCTTGATCTGCCTAATATCACAGAGATTTTAATAAGGTGAGCTGAAGAGAGAGAAAGTGATTTTGCTAGCAATAAATAGCCACTAAAATGCAATACAAAGGCATTTAGCACCGACAAAATGTTCTAATATTTTGGTTACTTTCTTAAATGCAAGATTCTTGACTGGCCTCCAAAGCAGCCAAGGTATTAAGTTTCTGTTTTTAAGGAAAAATATCGTTCTTAGCAACATTGAACATATAATAGCATAGTAAATGGTTGAACACTAAGCTACATTCCCTGTCAAACTTTTAAGACACACAGAGATATCAACAAATGATGAAATACCATGAGGTAAGTGCATGGATGGAAGATGCAACAGGTGCTATGGGAGCACAGGAGGAATTACATAAGGGTGGTTTCTTGTCCGAATGGGCTGCAAGGGATATTTTCTATAAGCTTTAGGCAAACAGAAGCCTCCCTTTGGGTCATTTCTCCACAGTATGTCAGAGAAACTCCATCTACATTAAGTAAACACAGTGTGTGTGAGCATACTGCACAGAGATTTTGGTATTAGAGATGCTCTTCCTACTTTGGCACAACCTCAACATTCACTAAACTGGAAGAAGGCCTTTCTTCTTCACCTTGGTTTTATTTTATTATTATTATTTTTTTGAGATGGAGTTTCACTCTGTCAGGCTGGAGTGCAGTGGCTTGATCTCAGCTCACAGCAACCTCCGCCTCCCAGGTTCAAGTGATTCTCCTGCCTCAGCTTCACAAGTAGCTGGGATTACAGGTACCTACTGCCACACGCAGCTAATTTTTGTATTTTTAGCAGAGACGGGGTTTCACCATGTTGGCAAGGCTGGTCTTGAACTCCTGACCTAATGTGATCTGCCCACCTCGGCCTCCCAAAATGCTGGGATTACAGGTGTTAGCCACAGTGCCTGGCTTTCACCTTGGTTTTCTGTCCATATCTGTGCCAATTTTGGAAATAATTCTTGGAGCAATCATGATCTGCATGAGCTCTATGATGACTCCCTAAAGCACGGATTTTCTCACAAAGTTGGAAGCCATTTCTGTGACCTCTATCTGGATGCTCTACCTGCCCACAGTGCCACAAACTCTTCTGCTTTTCTGGATTTTAACATAAGGCTGACTACAGGTTTGGGCTCTATCCTTTCCTCCAAGAAAACCTTCTCTGGCCTCTCAGATTAGGTTGAAGCTCTGTTTTAGGTGCTCTTTTACCTCTGGACACCTCTCCTTTGTAGCACTTATCACTGTTGCACTTTGCATTGCGTTTCCAGTAATTATTGAATATCTGTGCCCCAGACTCAGTTGAAAGCTCCAAGAGAGCTCCAGGTGTGTCCTTGCTCACCTGTACCTAGCAGAGTGTCTAACATGAAATAAGCATTCAAGAAAGATTTGTTGAATAAATCAGATATGATATGAATGTCCTAAAGGATGAGTAGATAATTGTTTAAGCTGCCACACTGATGGATTGTTCCGGCAAAAGAGAGAACAAATGTATGCCAGTCTTTCTTCTCAGTGAAACTTATGAGAAAGGTGAGCAGAGGTCCTCTGACTTTGAGTTCTGTTTAGAGAAAAAAAACTCTATCTTCAGTTTCTATTAAATCCTTTTTTTTTTTTTTTTTTTTTTTTTTGAGACTGAGTTTCACTCTTACTGCCCAGGCAGGAGTGCACTGACACGATCTCGGCTCACTGCAACCTCCGCCTCCTGGGTTCAAGCGATTCTTCTGCCTCAACCCCCTGAGTAGCTGGGATTACAGGCACGCGCCACCACACCCAGGTAGTTTTTTTGTATTTTTAGTAGAGACGGGGTTTCACCATGTTGGCCAGGCTGGCCAGGCTGGTCTCGAACTCCTGACCTCAGGTGATCCACCTGCCCTGGCCTCCCAAAGTGCTGGGATTACAGGCGTGAGCCACCTTGCCAGTTTCTACTAAATCTTTCAAGGCAGAGCTCTAGGGTCTAGAGTCTAGGATTTGTTTGTTTGTTTTTGAGACAGGGGTCTCACTCCCATCACTCAGGCTGGAGCGACATGGCATGATTTCGGCTCACTGCAGCCTTGACCTCCCCGACTCAGGAGATCCTCCCACCTCAGCCTCCCAAGCAGCTGGGATGACAGGTGTATGCCACTACACCTGGCCAATTTTCTGTATTTTTAGTAGAGATGGAGTTTTTCCATGTTGCCCAGGCTGGTCTTGAACTCCTGAACTCAAGTGATCCAACTGCCTCAGACTCCCAAGGTTCTGGGATTGCAGGTGTGAGTCACTGTGCCTGACCTAGGGTTCTGTATTTAGGAAAGTTTTGGGATGGGAAGAGAAGGTCCTGGATTATGCTGGTTAGATGGGATTGAGCAAAAGGTAGCCAAAATGTTCTACGTAGTAAAGAACAGAAATGTTAGCTATTTTCTTTTGCAGCCCAAGAAACTTGTGATTTGGAATTCTAGATGCAAGGAAGAGAATAGATGTGATAAGGGACTTTGTGGGGAGGAATGGGCCTCTAAAATATATTGCCAAGTGAGAGATCTGACACTATTACTCATTTTCCTTCTTCTGCTACTACTGGGATCATTTACTATGTCAAGAGCTATTCTGTCAAATAAATATACTATTTATGTGATCCTCAGATGAACCCTAGGAAGCAAGTTTAGGATTATCCCCATTTTACAGATGAGGAAACCAAGACTGGTGAGCTAAGTAACTCATTCAAGGAGGCACAGTCAGTAAGAGGCTACTCATACACTATCCTGACTTGAGGAAGGAAAAGACATTGTAATGATAGTGTTGCCTGATTGTAATTTAAATAGTTTCTTGTTTTGAGCTTCTTTGACCCCTTACCTCCAAGTCTTTGATAAAGCCTTAGGTACCACCAGATGGAGCAGGTTTATATTATCAGTGCTTTGGGAAAGAGGAACAGCTGTGCCTTAGCTTAGGGTAAAGAGACAGGACAGCAGCAGACAAGAAACAAGACAGCTGCAGGGATGGAGAACTGAGCACAGTAAGAGGTAATAAGCACTAACAACAAAGCTTCCCCCTCTCCCTCTACCCTGATGAACATTGTAGAGATACTGGACTTTCTGCAATTATGTGAGAGGGAGGACTGAGTTATTTTATTTGGATCTTAACAGACAAGTCAATCCCCGAAGGCCTGAGGATTTGGGAACACGTATTTCTCCTGTTGTCTCAGAGGTAGATGCATGCCCGTTGGTGTTTGACTGCCAGCCCTAATTTGGTCTCTCTTTGGTCTCAGCTGAGAAGCCTGTACACCTGTGCCCAACAGAGAGGGTTCTTCCTTATCCCCATTTTGCTGCCTTTCTGGCTGTGTCCTAACTCACCTTAGACCTGAGTTTTCTCCCATTCCTCCATGCTACTGAGCCTTTCTTTGTGCCACACTGACCAGGTAGGTTCACTTTGTGCCCAGAAAATGGGCATTTTCTCAGATAACTTTTTATATTTTTAGATGATGTCAAAAGCCTATACAGTTCTGGGCAAAAAGGAAGGTGGTTTCTAACAATGATAGGTTCAGCCTATTATACAGACATAATAGAGTCCCCTTTTAATGGGAGAAGAAACTGAGGCTTCTAGAGGTTGGCTGCCTTGCCAAGTTCATGCCACTGGTAAATCGTAGACATATAAAGACAAAATAAAATCATTAACCCATTCCATTAGATTTGTTTTAAATTTAAATTTATTTAAAATCAATATTTCGGTATACTTTCATAAACTTTTCCTGGTGAAATAAACATATGTACAGAAGCTGCGTGAATAGCATGAGGGTACAGCTTAAATTATCACACACAAAAAAAACACCCATGTAACTACCATTCAGATCCCAAAATAGCATGTCGTTAACATCTGAGAAGTCCCGCAAGTCCCTTTTTAATCAAAATCTTCATGTTCACCCCAAATGAAAACATTACATGACTTATTATAACCTATTCCTTTTTTTACAAAAAACTCAGTTTTTAGCAGCTTTATCGAGATATAATTCACACACTAGACAATTCACTAAAGTTTACAATTCAGTGTTTTCTAGTATATTAACAGAGTTGTGCAATCATCACCATAATCAATTTTCTTTGTTTTTTTGTTTGTTTGTTTGTTTGTTTTTTGAGATGGAGTCTTGCTCTGTCACCCATGCTGGAGTACAGTGGCACATTCTCGGCTCTCTGCAGCCTCTGCCTCCCACCAATCAGTTATCCTGCCTCAGCTTCCAGAGCAGATGAGATTACAGGTGCATACCACCCACCACACCTGGCTAATTTTTATATTTTTAGTAGAGATGGGGTTTCACCATGTTGGCCAGGCTGTTCTCAAACTCCTGACCTCAAGTTATCCACCTGCCTCGGCCTCCCAAAGTGTTAGGATTACAGTCATGTGCCACCGTGCCCAGCCATCAGTTTTTATTTTTATTTTATTTGTATTACCCCTAAAGGTAACTCTATACCCATTAACTCTTCATTTCCCCAAAAACATACCCACTTCTCAGCCCTAGCCAACTACTAACCTACTGCCTGTCTTCAGAGATTTGCCTATTCTGGGTGTTTTGTATAAATGTTTAATACAATATGTGGTCTTTTGTGACTGTCTTCTTTCACGTAATATGTTTTCAAGGTTCATCCATGTTGTAGCATGTATCAATACTTCATTCCTTTTTATTGCTGAATAATACTATGTTGTATGGATATAATACTTTATCCACTTATCCATTGATGAGTATTTGGGGTGTTTCCAGCTTTTGGCTATTGTGAATAATACTGCTATGAACATTCGTGTACAGATTTTTGAGTGGATATGTTTTCAATTATCTTGGATATATAACTCAGAGTGAAATTGCTGAGTCATATGGTAACTGTAAGTTTAACATTTTGAGAAATTGCAGAACTGTTTTCAAAGCAGTTGCACCCTTTTGCAAGCCCGTCAACAATGCATGAGAGTTCCAATTTCTCTACTTCCTTGCCAATATTTGTTATTTTCTGTGTTTCTTTTTAAAATATAACCAAACTTTGGGTGTGAAATGGTATCTCATAGTTTTGATTTGCATTTCCCTGATTAATGACATTGAACATCGTTTTATGTGATTGTTGTTCATTTGTATGTCGTCTTTGAAAAAATGGCTATTCAAATCCTTTGCCATTTAAAAATTGGGTTGTCTTTTTATTGTTTAATTGTAATAGTTCTTTATATATTCTGAATACTAGTCCCCTATCTGATACATGATTTGCAAAATTTTTTTCTGAGTTGTCTTCATTTTCTTTCTTTCTTTCTTTTTTTTGCCATACCAATAGCTGGTTTTAATTTTTTTTAAAGGAAGTACTATAATTTTTTAAAGTTTCAAAAAATTTTACAGAATTTCTAGCAATGATTATTTCTGAAATATAAAGATCTGAAACATAATTTATACAAAACTAAAAACTTTCTTTTTTGCTTTTTCCCTTTAAAAAAAATGCAGACAATTTGTCATAAAAAAGTTCTGCAAGTTACAGCAGTTGCAGCCTCAGTCACACTGGGAATCGCTGTCCCTCCTCCTGAGGACAGAGTGCTGCACTGAGGACAGCAACACATCTTCAGTCGGTTTCTTAGAGTTTTCCTCCAGGTCTGTCTTAATTGCTCCAGATTCAGTTTCCACTCTAACTCATCTCTCATCAGGTTCGTGCCGCCAAACACCAGAGGACCAACAAGCTGAGCCTTGATATCTCCCTCCAGGTAAACAAATATCATGAGCAGATTCCTATCAGCATAATTGGGTATGCAGGTTGTTGAAATGGCTTTGGATAAATTTGACGTCAGGAAACTTCCTGGCAAGTCTGCCAAGGTGCTGATTTAACAGGGCACAGAGAGGAAATTCCTTGTTTGTAAAGGTGCAGAATTACCCACAAACCCTCACCAGCTTTGGTAACTTCTTGAACATAATCCTTTCCTGAGATCTCCAAAACTTCTCCAAATGTATTCTTCAGTTTAGTTGGTTTCCACTCGGCCAGTCTCTGCTGTCTGTATATTTCAATAGCGTGTTCACCCTCCTCACTAAATTTGTCTTCATGATCCTCCAGCTCTTCCAAAGTCATATCTTCATATGTTTTCAACACTGACTGTGGAAGGATGCGCTGCTCCTCTTCTGCCTTGTTTCCCAATTCTTTCATACTTTCCTTGGGGAGGCAAGATGCCCTTTTTGTGTAAGACGTCATTCCACTCAGTGTCTGGGTTGGGGCCCTACATCTTGTTTCCAATGAGTTGTCTTCATTTTCTTGATGTCCATTGAAGTACAAAAGTTTTAAATTTTGATGAAGTTCAATGTCTCCATTTTTCTTTTGTTATTTATGCTTTTGATATCACATCAAAGCAACCAATGCCTAACCCAAGGTTTACTCTGATTTTTTCTGAGTTTAACTTTTTCAGTTCTTACTTTTAGATCTATGATCCATTTTGAATTAATTTTTGTATTTGTTTTGATATATTTCACCTTTGTTTCTTTGCATGTGAATATCCAATTATATGAGTGTTTTATATATTCTGGTTATAAGGCCTCTACTGGTTTTATGTGTAGCAAATATCTACTCTGTGACTTGCCTTTCACTCTTTTGGTGATGACTTTTGGAGAATATAAACTGATAAAGTTGAGTGCATTAAAATTAAAAGTTTCACTGAGCACAGTAGCCTGTGATCCCAGCACTTTGGGAGTCTGAGGCAGGAGGATCACTTGAGTCCACAAGTTCTAGACCAGCCTGGACAACATAGCAAGACCCCACATCTACTGAAAATGAAATAAAAAAAATTAAGAGTTTCTGTTGATCAAAACCCCTTAGGAGTGGGCCTCCATGTTTGGCCTCCTATGTAATAGTCCAGGCTTATCTCCTATGTGTACCATCTCTTTCCAGATGTTCCACAGACACCTTAAACTATCTACACCTAAGCTATGATCTTGCCCATCTTTCCCCCAAACTAGTTTCCCTTCCTGTAGTTTATGTCTTAAATGGTGACATCATGATCCATCCAAATCACCTAGTCCCCATTCCCATCATCTAGTTGGCCATCAAACCCTCTCAACTTGTCCCTTAACATTCCTTGAACCCATCACCTCCTCTCCATCCCCACAACCTCTGCTTTAGTTTAGGCCTGTAGTCATAGATTCACAGAAAACAAGCAAGACAGGACATGTGTCATTAATAGTGAGCAGTTATGACTAGGACCAATTAGAGACAACAGGCCTTATTTGAAGGGAGCACAGAGTACTTAGTTTAAACAGACTCTCTCCTGAGATTATAAAGACCCAGTATTGCCAGATATTTTAAATTTAAAAGAAACCTACATTTTTAATGTGAAATCTTCTGATTTTTAAGTGAGGCAAGTAGTTCAATTTTTAAATAACTTTTATATAGAATAGGAAACAAACATATCCTGTCCCTACCTCCAACACACACACGTAATGCCTGTGGGCCAGATTCCATCCTTGGGCTGCCAGTTTGCAATTTCTGTGTAGGCTGTCATTTTCTCTTGCATGGACTATTGCAAATGTTTCCCAGGTAGTCTTCCTCACTCCACTTCATTGCCAGAGTGACCATCCTACAGATGTAATGACATGGTGATGTTGATCATTATAATCATTTGAGAACTCACTATGTGTCAGTTACCAAGACGTATTTATCTCATTTAATCCTTCGAAGAGCCCCGTGAGATACTATCATGGTCACCATTTTGCAGAGTAGGAAATCGATTAAACACCTCTGACATTCCAACTCAGAGCCTGTGCTCTTGATGACTGTTTTCTACTCTGTTCCTTTCCTATGGCCTCCCATTTTCTAATCCAGTGGTTTTTAATCTTTTGTAGAGCCTTGATCCCCTAATAAATGCTGCAGACCTCAGAAAAATCCATACCTAATTCTTATAAATTTTATATGCAGTATCTGGGGGAACCATAGACCTACATGAAGCTCTTCCATGGTCTCAAAGGTCCATGGATTCTGAGTTTAAAATCCACTGGTCCATAGTAGAAAGTTAATATCCCTTAGTATAGCATTTGAGGGCCTCCGTAATCCAGGTGCACCTGACTCTCTGACTTCATCTCCCCAACTACTTGCAGCTGCTAAAGTCATGCTCACTTGTTCTTTCTCTATATTTGCTGTTCCCTCTATTTGGGAAGTTCTTTACTCTATTTGGAAAGCTCTTTCCTCTACCTTGTCAGCTGACTCAGTTTCTACAGATTCAGCTAATGGAAAGCGTTTTGTATCTGTAACCTAACCTAGTGCCTCTAACACTTCCTTGCGTTTATTGTTTACAAGTATGCCCCCTTATTAGACTATGAGCTCCTTCTTGAGGTCAAGGACCATGCTTTGTCCATCTGCAGCTCTACATCTACCACAGTGCCTGAAACACAGGAGGTCATCAGCAAATACTCGAGTGAATGAAAGTGGACTGACGAAGTTGTAGGAAGCAAGATAGATGCCAAGGTCAGATGGGCTAAATGTGTATGAACATAGGGAGGGATAATATGAGAAGTTTTAACCAGTGAGCCTTCTGTGCTTTCCAATTCATTGACTTTCTTCACTCATTCAGTGCCCTGAGAACTACTTACCTTCCACAGACCAGGAAGCTGGTGTTAAATATCAAATTCTTAGCTTTTGTTTGAAAAAAATCAGTCCAGAAAGAGATGAGAAAGCCTGCTGACAGAGCTCCCCCACTACTCTGCAGTGTCCCTTACACAATGTTCCAGCACTAGAAAATAGCCTTTTTAGTGGGAGAGGAGGGTGGAAGAAGAGAAGGAAAGGAAGCAAGTGAGTTAGGCATTTGTGGGACTTCCTAGAAGGGAGGCAGGGCTCACCGCCATGATCTTAGCTCCAAGACAGGGTTGGAGGGTGGCCCTCAGAAAAGTGTGAGGATTTGAGAAGGGAAGACTTGTAACCAGCTTTCTGTCTGAGATGCTGCAAGGCAACAGCCTCAGGAAAGTTCCCTGTAGCACTGTGGTGCAAGAGAACTCAGGCTGTGGATGGCTGGATGCAGGGCCTAATAGGCTTTGCTTTTACCATGAGTGTGATGTGGAACTCTTGCAGGGTTTTCAGCAAAGGAGTAATACAATCTGACCTGTTGTAAAAGAATCATTATAGCAGCTCCATTGGAAAAAAATGCTGTAGGAAGCAAAATTGGAACCAGGATACCAGTTAGGAGATTATTGCAATAAGCCAGAACAGAGAGGGAAGCAGCCGAGACCAGGGTGGGAGCAGCAGAGATGGTGAGAAGTGGTTGGATTCTGGGTATGGAAGGTAGAGCCAATGAGATTTGGTGATGGATTGTACATGGGATGTAGGAAACAGAGAAGAGTCAGGATTAACTCCAAAGAGTTTGGCTGGAGCAACCAAAGGATGAAATTACCATTAACTGAGATGGGGAAGACTGTAGGTAGAGCAGATCTGGGGAGGCAGAATGGTCAGGAATTCCTGTTTGGCCATGTCAAGTTTTAAAAGAGATCTGACTGGTGATGTTAAGCAGGCAGTTGGAAATACAAGTTTGTAGTTTAAAAGTGATGTACAAGGCCGGGCTCAGTGACTCACGTCTGTAATCCCAGCAATTTGGGAGGCTGAGGCAGGTGGATCACTTGAGGTCAGGAGTTCAAGACCAGCCTGGTCAACATGGTGAAACCCTGTCTCTACTAAAAATATAAAAATTAGTTGGGCACAGTGGCATGTGCCTATAATCCCAGCTACTTGGGAGGCTGAAGCAGGAGAATTGCTTGAACCTGGGAGGTGGAGATTGCGGTGAGCCAAGATTGTGCCATTGCACTCTAGCCTGGGTGACAAAGCGAGACTCCATCTAAAAAAAAAAAAGAAAAAAGAAGAAAGTGATGTATAGACAGTGATACAAATTTAAGGACCGCAGCATATAGGTGATCCTCAAGGCCATAAGAATAAATGGAGTCTGGACAGAGAAGATCAAGGACCGAGTGGTCATGGAAAGTAAGGAAGGCCACGGAGGCTATGTAGACAGAGCAGCCAGGAGGGAGGGAGATAACCAAGAGACTGTGGCGTGCCCGAAACCAAGAGATACAAATGTATTAAAGCAGAAGGACAGATCAGGGACATGAAATACTGCTGACAGGTCAATAAGAGAACAACTGAGAACTAACTGTGGTAGGCTGAGTAATGTCCTCCCACCTCCACAAAGATGTCCACATCCCAATCCCCAGAACCTGTGACTTTATCTTACACAGCAAGAATAACTTCAGAGATGTGGTCAATGTGGATCTGGAGATGGGGAGAATATTCTGGATTGTCCATGTGGACCAATGTAATCACAAGGGTCCCTATAAGAGGGAAGCAAGAGATTCAGAGTTGAAGTCAGAGAAAGCAATGTGACCGTGGGCACAGAGGTCTGAGGGATGTGGCAAGGAATGATTGTCCCCTGGAGCCTCCAGAAGGAAAGCAGCCCTGCTGCCCCATTTTAAACTTCTGACCGTAAGAACTGTGGGATAATAAATTTGTGTTGTTTTAAACCACTGGGTTTGGGGTAATCTGTTACAGCAGCAATAGGAAACTAATGTACTAACCACTGCATTTAGCCATGTGGAGGTCACTGGTGACCTTACACCAGAGGAATTTCAGGGATGTGTGGGTTGGAAGCCTCACTGATGTGGGCTAACAAAGACCAGGAGACCAAGTCTATCCTAAACACATGCAGGACCTGTTTTAGAATTCGAAAAGATGGGCCTGCTTCAGGCTGACCAATAAAAAAAGGTGGTGCTTCTGGATAGACCAAGTTCCAAATGTTTCTTCTCCAAGGATGACAAAGTCTTATGTCAAGTTTTCCACCTGGCAAGCAGAGAATGGAGTGGATATTAGTCTGTACCTGTGCCCTCTCTCTCTACCAGATGCCTCTGTGCAGAATACAACCAGAACTCAAGCCGAGTCAGCACTGAACGACAGGAGCAGCAGATAATAGGTACAGACAGCTCTTTCAAGTGGTTTTGCTGCAGGAGCAAGGAAATGAGAAGGTAGCTGGTGGAGAAGGGAGGACAAAGAAAGGATTTTTTTTTTGAGACAGTCTCATTTTGTCACTCAGGCTGGAGTGCAGTGGCAGCTCAGTTCACTGCAACCTCTGCTCTTGAGTTTGAGTGATTCTCCAGCCTTAGCCTCCCAAGTAGCTGGGACTACAGGTGTATGCCGCCACGTCTGGCTAATTTTTGTGTATTTATGTATTTATTTACTTTTATTGATTGATGGTTTTGAGACGGAGTCTCACCCTGTCGCCCAGGCTGATGTGCAGTGGCAGAAGCTCAGCTCACTGCAACCTCTGCCTCCTGGGTTCAAGCAATTCTCCTGCCTCTCCCAAGTAGGTTGGACTACAGGCCAGTGCCACCATGCCTGCCTAGTAGAAATGGGATTTCACTATGTTGGCCAGGCTGGTCTCGAACTCCTGAATTCGGGTGATCTGCCTGCCTCAGCCTCCCAAAGTGCTGGGATTACAGGCATGAGCCACTGTGCCTGGCCTAATTTTTGTGTTTTTAGTAGAGATGGGTTTCGCCATGTTCACCAGGCTGGTCTTGAACTCCTGACCTCAACTGATCTGCCTGTCTCAGCCTCCCAAATAAAGGATTTTTTTGAGATGGTGAACGCAACTGTATTTTTGTGTGCTGATGGAAATAATTCAAAAGAGAAAAGAAAATAATATAAGAAAGAAGGGAGAATTGCTGAAGTGATGTCCTTGAGTAGATGAGAGGGGATTGGGTCTAGACCATATCTAAATGAGGACTACAACAGAGGAGGTTATGTTTGATAAAATCAATAAGAAGGAACATGGTGCAATGTAAGATAGTGATGTATTAATAATATTAATAATACATTTATACTATGAAGTTGATTGATACAGAAAGAAAGAATGTAGAAGTTGTGTGGCCAATCAGGAGAAAGTCATAGTAAGTCAGGGAAGAAAGGTATAGAGTGTTGGTATGACTCTTACACTGGAGTAAACAGGGTTCTTAACCTGGCCTCAGGGGACCTCATTCTTTGAACTGCTTTCCTCAAATCTTCTAAGACCTCCTCTAGTACTTGGGAGCAGCTGAGATTGGCAGCACCATCTGAGTGGGGTGTCTCAAACTTGGATTGAAACCCTTCGTAGGCCCCCATCCCTGTTTGTCTTCCATCTGGGGTGTTCTCTAACCTTCTGTCCCATGGATGAGGTCCACCCAATACCCTGAGGAGTTCCATGACTCCTACCTATGCAGTCGTTCTGGTGTTCTCTGGCCTGGCCCAGGTTTTGGAAGGGTGACCTGGTAAGGGTTACCTCACTTCTACTGAGTAATATAATTATCTATCTATCTATCTATCTTATCATCTATCTATCTATCTATCTATCTATCTATCTGTCATCTATCTATCTATCTATCATCTATCTATCTATCTATTTTATAGGCTTGTGTGCACTTGAACTATTGAAATGATAGTGACATGTAGATCTGGAGTGGTTTAAGCTGTTTATATGATAGGGCCCCTGCAAAATATCCCCAGGGATGGCCCTGAATGTGACATAGTAATGAAAGGGCACACAAAGAGAGATATTTCATTCTTTTTTTTTTTTTTGTGAGACAGAGCCTTGCTCTGTTGCCCAGGCTGGAATGCCTTGGTATGATCTCAGCTCACTGCAACCTCTGCCTCCTGGGTTCAAGCAATTATCCTGCCTCAGCCTCCTGAGTAACTGGGATTACAGGCACCTTCCAGCACACCTGGCTGATTCCTGTAATTTTGATATTTTTAGTAGAGACAGGTTTTTACCATGTTGTCCAGTCAGGTCTTGAACTCCTGACTTCAGGTGATCCACCCGCCTCAGCCTCCCAAAATACTGAGATTACAGGTGTGAGTCAGCATGCCTGGCCCTCAAAGAGATATTTCAGAAAAATAGGAAAAATAAACACAATTCAGGGAGTAGTGCTTAAATCAGAAATGCTTAAATCAGAAATGCTTAAATCTTGTGCTCACTGTCATACTTCAACAATGATATTATTTAGCAAAGAGATCATAGGTGGAGCTTTGTGAAGACTTGGACAAAAGTAGTTTCTCTCAAAATATAAACTTATGGCCAAATATTATGGGAAAGATGTCAGCCAACAATAATCTCTCTGAAACTGAACCACCCAGGAAAGAGGTAAAGAGTATTCATTTCTCCTGTCTCACTCTGTTGCCTAGGCTGGAGTGCAGTGATGCCATCTCTGCTCACTGCAACCTCCACTTCCAGGGTTCAAACAATTCTCCTGCCTCAGCTTCCTGAGTAGCTGGGATTACAAGCACATGCCACCATGCCTGGCTAATTTTCTGTATTTTTAGTAGAGATGGGGTTTCACCATGTTGGTCAGGCTGGTCTTGAACTCCTGACTTCAGGTGATTCACTCGCCTCAGTCTCCCAAAGTGCTGGGATTACAGGCATGAGCCACCACACTCAGCCTGTGTTTTCTTTCATCAAAAATAAAATTTCAGGGATTTTTGAATTCTGCCATTGTGTAGCATGAGTTATTACTGCATTATGGCTTTGTTTTTTAAAGGAGAATTTTCCAATTCTTTTGAAACTCCCCTGCATCTGCTTCCCGTATCTTCATCACATCATCTTTTCACATTCTCCTTCCTGTCTCTCTTTCAGTCATTCTTTCCCTTTTTGCTCATGATCATTCCAACCTAGTTCTTCATGTCTCACTTTTCTCCATTGCCAGATGATTTTCTCCCTTCTTGGCCAGAAGCAGATGTTGCATATGAAATCTTGTCACAAATGGAGGAAATTTTTCAGCCATTTAAAATAAATCCAGGAAAACAGACTTGCTGACCTGAATGCAGTCTATCTTTTGCAACAAGAATAACTCTGTGGAATTTCTATTCCAGAAAGTCAGTCTTCATCAATTGATGATTGTAGATTGCATCAGCATAGGCCTTTTCACATGTTCCCTGATTTGCATTCCTTCTATTCAATAATTCATTCCATAGCCGATATAACACAATATCTCATCATTGTCAATTTTTAATATCTTTGCCTTGGTTTCAATCCATCATTCTATATGAAATGGCGAAACCTCACTACAGTAAGACTGTGTTAGTTCATTTTCTGCTGCTTGTAACAGAATACTTAAAACTGGATAATTTATAGAGAAAAGGAGTTTGTTTATAACTTGAAGTTATGGAGGTTGGAAAGTCTGAAGTAGAGAGGCCGTATCTGGTGAAAGCCTTCTTGCTGGTGGAGCAGCACAGGACATCACATGGTGAGGGGCTGAACATGTTAGTTCAGGTCTCTCTTCCTCTTCTTATAAAGCCACCAGTCCTGGATGTGAGGGCAATGTGTCTGCAACATCTGTCACCCCATTGATTCCCCAAGTTGATTCTGCTGATCTGGCTGGCTAGGCTCACCATTCTATGTACATCCCTCCCAAAGCTGAGTGCTCGGTAGAAGAGGACAACCATCCCCAACAGAGGAGAACTGGTCTTGGTCAAGGGTATACGAGTAGCTGCACTTCCCTGCTAGAACCTCCAAAGAAGCTCTCAAGGTCCACCAGTTCCACTCCCATGATAACCCATTAATACATTGACCCATTAATCGATGAATGGATTAATCTAGTCACGAGGGAATATATCTCATGACCCAATCACCTCTTAAAGTCTTCACCTTTCAATGCTGCCACATTGGGGATTAAGTTTCAACATAATTATTTTTTTCTTGAGATAGAGTCTGTTCTGTCACCCACACTAGAGTGCAGTGGCACCATCTCGGCTCACTGCAACCTCCGCCTCCCGGGTTCAAGCAATTCTCATGCTTCAGTTTCTCCATAGCTGGGATTACAGGTGTGTGCCACCACATCTGGCTAACTTTTTATATTTTTAGTAGAGATGAGGTTTCACCATGTTGGCCAGGCTGACCTGAACTCCTGACCTCAAGTGATTCGCCCATCTCAGCCTCTCAAAGTTCTGGGATTACAGGCATAAGCCACACCGCCTAGCCCTCAACATGAATCTTGGAGGGGACAAATATTCAAACCATAGCACACTCTATCCTGTTTCTCTCTTATCTTTGCTTCTAGTCCTCAGCATCACTTGATGTTTATATTTACTTGCTCCCTGGCTCTCTCCTCTTCTTAGGATGTACGAGGACTTAGTCTGTTTTGTTTACTGTTATTCTCCAGTGCCCAGAACAGTAACTATCCTAAAATATGTATTGACTGAATAAATGAATTGTAGTCATCTACTTCTTAGTAATACTTTCCAAATGTTTGCTTTTAAAAAAATTGTACTTATCATATAAGATGAGATAAATAATTTTCATAAAATGCCTAATAAAGACCAACATGATCAACTAGAAATTGATTGCCAGCTCCATCTCTTTGTGGTAGCTGAGTTGATGTGTTTTTGTTTTAGTGCTTACTTTAACCATGGCATGTTTCTTAGGAAAGGAGCTTCCAGAAAATGTATTTAGAAAGGCAGTAATTTTTTTCCTTTCTTTTCTTTCTTTCTTTCATTTACTTTTTGAATTAGAGTCTCATTGTGTCACTCAGGCTGGAGTGCAGTGGCACAATCTCAGCTCAATAAAGCCTTATATTTCTGGGCTCAAGCAATCCTGCTGCCTTAGCCTCCAAAGTAGCTGGGACTATAGATTTGCACCACCACATCCAGCTTATTAGTAATGTGTGTCTGTGTGCGTGTGTGTGCATATGTATGTGATGATGGGGGTCTCACTATGTTGCTCAGGGTGGTCTCAGACTCCTGGCCTCAAGCAATCCTTCCACCTCAGCCTCCTGAAGCTCTGGAATTACTATTGTGAGCCATCATGCTCATTGGGAGGCAGTAATTTATTTTCATTTTTTGAGATGGAGTGTCACTCTGTCACCCAGGCTGGAGTGCAGTGGCATGATCTCAGCTCACTGTTACCCAGGCTGGAGTGCAATGGTGTGATCTCAGCTCACTGCAACCTCCGCCTCCAAGCGATTCTCCTGCTACAGCCTCCCTAGTAGCTGGGATTACAGGCATGAGCCACTGCACCCGACCAAGGTAGTAGTTTTTAATGAACATACTCTCCTACAACTTACAAACTCATATGCTGAAACAGAACTATAAAGACATGAATTTAGCCCTACAAATATTCTAGCATGAGTAAAAACATACGTAATAATGTAAAATGAATTGTAATCGAGAGGATTGAGGTCATTACTTTGTAACATTTAAAGGCAAAGGCTTAACATCAGTGCCAATTAATCATATCAACATTTCCACTGAAACACACATATGTCCAAGAAGAGGGCATGAATACCCTATGGAATCTTGAAGTATTGCCCAACCAACCTGTCTTCTCAAAGGTGGACTTACTTTTAAGTTTTATTTTTTACCTTAATATTCATGTCAATTCTTCATTTTACACAATATATCCTTACTTGTTTTAATATAAAAACAATGTATTGGCAGGGCATGGTGGCTCATGCCTGTAATCCCAGCACGTTGGGAGGCTGAGGTGGGTGGATCATCTGAGGTCAAGAGTTCCAGACCAGTTTGGCAAACATGGGGAAACCCCATCCTACTAAAAAAATAAAGTAGCTAGCTAGGCGTGGTGGTGGGCACCTGTAATCCCAGCTACTCAGGAGGCTGAGACAGGAGAATTGCTTGAAGCCCAGAGGCAGAGGTTGCAGTGAGCTGAGACTGCGCCGTTGCATTCCAGCCTGGGTGACAAGAGTGAAACTCCATCTCGAAAAAAACAACAACAATGTATTGAATAATACAATACGAGTCAACTGGATACAAGAAAGCTTTTATCTTGCGTCTTTTTGTTCCTTCAGGTATATCACCACTTACTGCTAGGAATCTGTATGCCCAGTTAGAGAATTATGGAAAGTTATACACCACATATAACAATGTTTTGGTCAATGATGGACTGCATTAATAGTGGTGGTCTCAAAATATTATAACAATATATTTTTACTGTACTTTTTTCATATCTGGATACACAAATACCATTGACCTACAATTGCCTACAGGATTCAGTACAGTAACATGCTGTACAGGTTTATAGCCCAGGAATGATAGGCTATCCCATATGACCTAGGGGTGTAGCAGGTTATAGAGCTAGGTTTCTGTAAGTACACTCTATGATGTTTGCACAATGATGAAATCACCTAAGGACACATTTCTGACAATATACCCCTATCTTTAAGTGACACATGACTGTATTGTTTTGTTTTGTTGAGACAGGTTCTTATTCTGTAGCTCAGGCTGGAGTGCAATTATGTGATCTCAGCTCACTGCAATCTCCACCTCCTGGGCTCAAGCAATCCTTTGACTTCCCACTTTTCACCTCCCAGTAGCTGGGACCACAGGTACACACCACCATGTCTGGCTAATTTTTGTAGAGACAGAGTTTTGCCATGTTGCCTAGGCTGATCTCGAGCTCCTGGGCTCAAGCAATCCTCCCTCTTCAGCCTCCCAAAGTGCTGGGATTATAGACATGAGCCACTGCACACAGCCACACATGACTGTAGATGTCAGCTTTTTGTGACTAGGGTTTTCTCCCTCCTTATATCCCTTTTAGTACTGCACAATACTATCACAGTGTTTTAGCACTCAAAGCTCCTCTGAATCAACGCAGTTATCCAGTCCCTGGTTTAATTAACTTTTATGATATATAGCTTCTCAATTAAATTATAGAAACTTTGGTAAGGGCCATTACTGTTTCCTTATGTCTTTCAACTATATCCACCAAACACAACTATTACATGATCAGTATTATGTCAGCAAGGATAGGCTAGGTTCTGATGACATAAGAAACAATTACACAACCTTTGTGGATTAAGTGCATTGATACAACAAAGATTTATTCTCATTTTTTCAAAATCTGTGGTTCACACAACTCTCCAGGGCAGTTGTCCATTATATAATGACTCACTGCTGGCCAAAGCAAGTCAGATGGTCATAATGAATTTCAAATAGTTGGGGAAGTCCAGTCCTACTGTGTGCCTAGAAAGAACGCAGTGGATACTCGTAGTACATGCCATTCAGTATCAGTGGATACTAGTACTGCATCCTGTTCGTATGCATGTGTATTGACTCAATGAAATCTCACATGTTTTTATTATAATTTCTACTCTGTATATAATTGTGTCTCTATGGTACTGTATTATTGACTCATCTATTGTCTTAACTCTATCATACCCCTTTGGACCCCACTTTTACAAACAAAACAGACAAAATACTAGTTTAAACATTAATCAGGATAAATTAATTTGTAGTGCTTTCAACATAACTGTGAAACTGTCGTTATCACGACTGCACCTTAATTACATCCTTTGCCTCATCACAGTAATTAAACAGATCACTAAACCTTATTTCCTCCCCATTCCCACAATACACTGTTTAGGTTTTACTAATGATCACTTCACAGTGTGTTACTTGCCTTGGTGCCAGCCAGGCACATTAAAACAAATGTATTTCAGACATGACTAGAAAACACGTTATATAACAAAGGAAAAAAAATCTTCCAAGTGAAAAGCATTATGTATGAGATACTGAAAGATATTGCTTCATGATTCAGATAAATTGATTTATTTAATAACCGTTTCCTGGGATAACTTTCATGGGGGCATTGCAGTGAGAGTTTAGTTTATGTGAGATGAATAGTCATGTTTTCAGGAGAAAATGGTTAAGCTTCTGTTTAAAACCTCTAGTGGCATCTTGCTGTTGTTGTCGTCGCCTCCTGAAACACTGCTAGTTCTGGCTGTCACCCACTTCCTACTAGCCTTGTCTCACCCATTCCTTATACTTTCAACTTCACTCACTGGGAACCAGCAATCCTGGAATCTAATTTTTTTCCTAACTTTTTTCTCTGTGACATTGACTTTTTGGAATGTCCAGGTCAGTTGTCTTGTAGAATGTCCTATATTCTAGATCAGGAGTGGGCAAACTACAGCCTGTTTTTGTACAGCTGTAGAGCTAGGAATAGGCTTTACATATTTAAAGGATTATTAAAAAAGAAGAGGAAGAAAAGGAAGGAAGAGGTGGGGGAGTATTATATGATGGAGACCATATATAGCATGCAAAGCCTGAAATATTTACTATCCGTCCCTTTGCGAAAGAAAGTTTTCTCACTTTTGTTCTAGATCTTTCTGTTTCCTTATGGTATCATTTAGTTGGTACCTCACTTCCTTGGATTTGGGGCAAATCGGAAATTAGGTCTACAACTGTGCTCCCCAAAATGGTAGTCACTAGACATGTGAATTTTGAGCACTTGAAATGTGACTAGTTCAAATTGAAGTGTGCTATAGGGTAACATACAGACCAGATTTTATGGACTTAGGATGAAAAGAAATGTAAAATATTTTGTTAATTTTTATATTGATTACCATCTTGAAATAATATTTTGAATATGTTGGATTAAATAAAATGTATCATTAAAATGTCACCTGTTTCTTTTTTTAATGTGGCTAGTAGATACTTCTAAATTACATATGTGGTTCATATTATCTCTATCAAACTACTGGTCTAGAGCCTTGATTAAAATCAGGTTAAATACTTTTGGTAAGAATACTTAATAGCTAATCTTATGTATATCTTATTGCATCATAGCATGAAATACATATCAGCTGTGTCCCATTATTGACACTGTGTTTGATAACTTGATTAAGGGGTGAGTGATAAGTACCTTTACTGTATAGGTACATTTTTCCCTTTGCAATTCATAATCTACTACTGCTATGAGACTATTAGTTCCCCAGTGGTGCTCATATTCTTTGGTGATACTTGCTTGAATCAGTTATTACACTGGGGGTTGCAAAATGCTGGTTTCTGAAAATGCTGGTTTCTATTTTTAGAATTTCTTCTTAAAAAATTTCTATTAACTGGCATTTCATTCTTTTTTTAACTATCACAATTAACACATCAATTTTATTTACTCAGTATGTTATAATCAAGTGCAGTCATTGTTCCTTTTGATACTAAAATTTTCCTCATGTTTATTTATTTATTTTTGCTGGAGTGTAGTGGTACCATCTTGGCTCACTGCAACCTCCATATCCCCGGTTCAAGCAATTCTCCTGCCTTAGCCTCCGAAGTAGCTGGGATTACAGGCTTACACCACCACACCTGGCTAATTTTTATATTTTTAGTAGAGACGGGGTTTCGCTATGTTAGCCAGGCTGGTTTCAAACTCCTGACCTCAATCGATCTGCCCACCTCAGCCTCCCAAAGTGCTGGGATTAAAGGCATGAGCCACTACGCCCGGCTGGTCCTTGCTTTAGAAAACACAAAATCACCCAGATTCCAAAACCAAGATTAGACTGAGTGCAGTGAGCTGCAATCCCAACACTTTGGGAAGCGGAAGGCAGAAAGATCACTTGAGGCCAGGAGTTCAAGGTCACAGTGAGCTATGATTGCGACATTGAATTCCAGCACAACCCTGTCTAATAAACAAACAAACAAAATTGAGATGGTGGGTGTGAGCAGAGTTTCTGGGGTCACATTGCTTTCAGGTCCTTTCAGTACACAGAACTAGAAAATACATTTTAAGAAATCACAAGCCCATATTGATATTTTCAATTCCAGTTTAATGTTGTAGGAGGTTTTTTTCAACTTATTTTATTTTATATTTGTGTTTCTTTCCATGTACATTTAAAACCTTTGATAAAATACATTTACTTATTTTCTTTATCCTACAATATATAATTTCAAAATTACAATAACAATATTACAACAAACATTAATCAGAATGAGTGAAGTTTAATATCATTTTGTAGATCTTTTGTCTTCAGAGTATAACTACTAGGTGTGTATAGTCAGAGTAACTTAAAATATTTATCCAAAGTATTTAAACATAACTTGAAATAATTATTTTCTCTTAGTGGTTATTCAATTCACTTGATAGATTTGTTTCTGTTTGTGTTCAATTTTCTGTTTTGCTTTTATTTATATTTTGAATGTGTGAAACACATGATTCAGAAGTCAAACTATATAAGTTAATCTCAGAGATCTCATTCCTATCACCTGTCTGTCCTATCCTCTTTCCATCCCCTCTGTAGGTAACTATTTTCATCAATTTCTTCTTCTTAGGGTCACTGCAGTCTCAGCCTCCGGGGCTCACACAATCCTCTCATATCAGCTTCCAGGGTGGCTGGACTACAGGCACATGCCACTGTGCCTGGCTAATTTATTATTATTTTTTGAAACAGAGTCTTGCTATGTTGCCCAACCTGGTCTGAAACTCCTGGGCTCAAGTAATCCTCCTACCTCGGCCTCTCAAAGTTCTGGAATTAGAGGCACGAATCACCATTTCTGGCTATTTTCATTAACTTCTGGTTTATATTTCCTGTGCTTTTTTTTCCACCAACACTCACACATACAAATAAAATGATATGCATTGTTTTACATCTTGCTTTTTCTCATTTAATACAGTCTCTTGGAAACTATTCCCCACCAATTTGTAGCAATCTTTCTTTTTATAAAAATTAGCTGAAGAATACTCCCTTATACAGATGTACTACAATTTATTTCATTAGTCTCTTGCTGTTGAACATCTCTGCTATTTCCAATCATTTGCTATTACAAAAATCCGAGAGTAGATAACCTATGTCTATGTTGTTTTGTGTTTTGGGAAGTGTAGCTTCAGGATGGATCCAGGGATCTCAGTTTTAGAACACATCCCAAGTGATTTTGATGCATAGCCAGGTTTGAGTACCAGTGCTTACTGTGTATGGTAAAAATGGTATCCAGAAAGCCAGAATTGTTAACTTTTTTTAAAGAATGAGAAAACAATAGGTGAAGAAGTAAGATTCTTACTATCCTAAACTTCTACCTACACTATCCAATAAAATGCAATTGAACTATATGAATAGAAGCAGAACATCTAGTGGCTGGGCGCAGTGGCTCAAGCCTGTAATCTCAGCACTTTGGGAGGCCAAGGCCAGCAGATCACTTGAGTTCAGGAGTTCTAGACCAGCCTGGACAATATGGTGAAACCCCATTGCTAAAAAAAATACAAAAAAAATTAGCCAGATATAGTGGTGCAAGCCTGTGGTCCCAGCTGCTTGAGAGGCTGATGTGGGAGGATCACTTGAGCCTGCTGGGAGTTGAGGCTTCAGTGAGCTGCGATGGCACCACTATAGACCTGTCTCAAAAAAAAAGTGGGGGGAGTTTAACACCTGTGCTGAGTGTGGTAGTTCATGCCTGTAATCCTAGCACTTTGGTAGGCCGAGGCAGGAGGATCACTTGAGTTTAGGAGTTCAAGACCTGCTTGAGCAACTTCATCTTCAAAAAGAAAACTTCATCTTCAAAAAGAAAAAAAAAAAAGAAGAAGAAGAAACATCTAGAGATCTAGAGTCGAGTCTTGTGCCCAAGTCAACATGTTGGTAGCAAGAATATCCCATGTATATACACATAAGTGACCCAGATTTGGGAAGCTGATAAGTTGCAGTTTAGATATGCTGAGTCAGGGGCATCCAGCAGTGACTGGTAATGTTTTAGGCAGTTGCTTGAATAGTTTGGAGATCAGATTAGGCTGAGTCATTAGCATGTAGGTGAAGGATGATTGAGGAAAGGATTATAGAGCAAGAAGATGCTTAGGATGGAGCCTTGGAAAATACCAGTACTTAGGAGGCAAGCAGAGGAGTCCAAGACTGTAAATAGAGAAGAAGGAGAAAAATCTGAGAAGGCAAGTCATGAAAGCCCAGGCAGCAGAATGCTACAAGAAGAAAATAGTAATCAGTATCAAATACTGCTGAGAGGTCAGGTAAAACAAAGGCTGAAAAGTATCCACTGGGTTTTGAAACAAAGTAAGTCTGACATTTGTCACGCAGTTAAGCTGAGGTCTGTAGTAAATGTAGTCAGAGGGAGATTCAATGTTGTGGTGGAGACAGTAGTCAGGTGAATGTCAAAGGAATTCAACCTCATATAGCCAATCCTTGGAAACACTGGTGTTTTTCAGCAGCAACAGTATTTCTTTTAAAAGCAACAAAAGTGGGCATTTGTCAATTGTTACTTAAAGGGAAAAAAATCAATTTTTGTATTTTCTCCTATACATTTTTCTTAAATATTTGGCGTGGCTGTCTTTTATCTATATTTAAATATAGCGTAAGATCCTTTTGGATTTAGTAAATAGTGTATGTTTAGTTATTTCAGGATTATTATTAAGAGAATAATCCCAAAATAAACAGTATCAATACTGTAATTTAGTAATCTATTTATGGTATTTTTTTTTTAAGGAGATTTTGGGCTGAGATGATGTTATGGTATTTCTTAAGGAGTATCAAGACTTTCAAGTACCATCCCCATCAAGTAATAGAACCATAGCTCCAGAATAGTTTTTAAAATCACGTTCTTTTCTCTTCTAGTTCCCTTCCCCTATTCCTGTCTATCCTCTGGGTTGCAAAGAAATACTTTTGCTCCAGTGTCAGCAGCAGGTAGCAGCCCAGCTTAAATAAGTTTGGGAGACCAGGGTGCACTCACAGAGGAAAGGATGAAAAGAACTTTGAATGTCATGTAATCCAGTGGTGTCCAAATCTAGCCGAGCAACAAAATGGACAGCCTGGAACGTACCTTAAAAAGAATCCTGGGTCCCTGTCCTCGATCCGACTCCAGAAGGACATCTGCTATACTTTCGTTTTGGGGAGGTTGGGGTGGGGCTTGCTATTCCGGGTCCTTGAGGCTCAGCAGAAGTGGACTTTCTCCGAATTCTCTCTTCGCAGGAGATGCCTTGCACTGGCGGTTCTGCAGGTGCCACGCCTGTCACTCCCCAGCGCAGATCTCGTCCCGGCACCTCCCTGATCTTCACCGCCCGGCACGAGGAATTCCAGCGGAGCAACAGCCCCGCCCATCTCCCCGCCCCGCGCTCTCCCTCCCCCGCGCCTAACCCGTCTGGCTCCGCCCCTTCCACACACCCTCCTCCTGCAATTCCTAGAGACGTGAGGCGGAGCTTCGCTGCCGCCCCGCCCTGGGAACGCCGGCGGCCGCCAGGACTTCCCGGAAGTTGAAGGCATTACAGGCGTGGAACTGATTGGGAGACATGGCCGCGCACTTAGCCAGGGTTTTCCCAAGTTGTTTGAGTTGAGTTCAGGAGACGTATGGCCAGGTCGAGTCAGTGCCTGCGCCAACTGCAGGGACCTCTGCTCCCCCCCAAGGACCTGGTGGAGGAGGAGGACGACGACTACCTAAGGGACGACGTGGAGGAGGATGAAGACTCGGTGTTCGTGGACGCCGAGGAGCTCTGCAGTGGGGGCGTAAAGGCTGGCAGCCTCCCCGGGTGCATCCGCGGTGAGGAAGCCCCCCGCCCCGGGGATAGGGCTGGGGGGTCTAACGAAGCGTTTCCCATTCTGGCTTTGCCTTGAGCAAGGCACCAGTCGCTCCTAACAGACTTAGCTTCTCAATGCCCTAGCTGCTTCTTCCTTCTTAGGGTAAAATTATAACGATAATAATAGCAGTGACTTTAACGACACACACTGTGTGTTAAGCTTGCACTTCTCCTGTATTAAATATCTCATTTTAATATTCGCCGTTCTTCGAGTTAGTTTTACACTTGAGGCAACGGTGGTTGTTGAGCCTCTATTTCCACCCAGAATCAGAACTTTTATTTTTCTTTCTAACCACTTATCCTCAAGTTCTATAGAATCAGAACTTGTAACTATTATCCTGTATTGCTTGGAGTCAAATACGTGGTTCTTCTTCAGCTTCTTGGAAAAACAAAACGGGCTAGGCGTGGCTATCTGGGAGGCTGAGGCAGGAGAATTGCTTGAACCCAGGAGGCGGAGGTTGCTGTGAGCCGAGATCCTGCCATTGCACTTCAGCCTGGGCAGCAAGAACGAAACTCCGTATCAAAAAAAGAAAAGAAAAAAAAAGAAAGAAAAAGAGAAACAAAACAAAACAAAAAGAACACCTCAGTGCACAGATGATTGCACAGATAATTATTAACTGGTGTAAATAACCTTGTGGTTGTGGTTAACCTTGAAAAAGTAATTTCCTGTGCTATAAGTGATACCTGTTATGTGTACTTTGTGACTGATACTTAGACTATTTTAATGTGCAGACCAGTGCTGTTCAGTAGAACTTTCCATGATGATGGCAGTGTTTTATATCTGCACTGTCTGGTACAATAGCCACTAGCAATATGTAGCTGTTTAAAACTTAAATACAGCTGATGTAACTGAGGAGACAAATTTTAAGTTTTATTACATTTTAATTTAAATAGACACGTGCAGTTGGACAGTACAGATTTAGGCATAAAATTTTCTTTATTTCTTTCTTTTTTTTCTTTAAATACATCTCTTTAACATAGCTGTTTGGATTTTTTTTCTTTCTTTCGAAAATTTTCAAGTATTTGTGGAGAGCTTAGTCATTGATCAACTGGTTAGCATATCTGGTGCTTGGAAAACCCAGAGAAATAAAATAACAAGGTTGCAGTCTTAATGAAGCTTACCCTCTAGTGTATTAAACAGACATTCTTTAAATAGTTACAGAAGTAACTATAATGTTACTAAATGCTTAGAAGGAATGCTAAATAGTGCTTTGAGAGGTTTTATACATGAGATTCATTGAAGACTTTTCTAAGTAAGTGACAGTTAAGCTGAGGTCTGTAGTAAATGTAGTAAACAGTAAGGGGGATATCAGTTAAGGCAGATGGAATAACTTGGGCGAAGGGCCATGGCATTTGAAAGAAACTGCATGAAGGCCAGTGTTGGCTGAAGTCAGAGTAGCAGAGAGGGGACTGGTTTTAGAAGAAGAACAGGGGGCACCTGCTGTGTACTATGGTTGCCTTTTGGAATACGAAGACAAAAGAAACAGTGTCCTGTTCCAGTATTTGTAGCGTAGAAGAGGGAAACAGAAAAAGAGGTAGGCAGGGTGCAGTGTTACACGCACCCTAACAGACATCTTTCTGGAGTGCTGTAGGGAGATAAAAGACAGTGGCAAGTTTGATAAAACATGGAGGAAACAGTTCCCCCCCTCTAACTTTATTTATTTATTTATTTATTTAATTTATTTATTTTTATTTTATTTTTTTATTGCATTTTAGGTTTTGGGGTACATGTGAAGAACATGCAAGATTGTTGCATAGGTACACACGTGGCAGTGTGATTTGCTGCTTTCCTCCCCTCCACCTATATCTGGCATTTCTCCCCATGCTATCTCTCCCCAACTCCCCACCTCCCACTGTCCCTCCCCTATTTCCCCCCAACAGAGCCCAGTGTGTAGTGCTCCCCTACCTATGTCCATGTGTTCTTATTGTTCAACACCCGCCTATGAGTGAGAACATGCAGTGTTTAATTTTGTGTTCTTGTGTCAGTTTGCTGAGAATGATGGTTTCCAGGTTCATCATGTCCCTGTGAAGGACACGAATTCATCGTTTTTGATGGCTGCATAATATTCTATGGTGTATATGTGCCACGTTTTCCCTGTCCAGTCTATCATCGATGGGCATTTGGGTTGGTTCCAGGTCTTTGCTATTGTAAACTGTGCTGCAATGAACATTTGTGTGCATGTGTCCTTATAGTAGAACGATTTATACTCCTTTGGATATATACCCAGTAATGGGATTGCTGGGTCAAATGGAATTTC
>CAUYLG010003544.1:0-13567 GCA_963573385.1 Cacajao melanocephalus
TAAAATGAGAAGGCAAGATTAGAGAAAAATCTTAGAGTGAAAAAAAATGAACAAAGCCTCCAAGAAAAATGGGATTATATGAAAAGACCTAATATTTGTTTGATTGGTATAGCTGAATATGACAGAGAGAATGACGCAGATATCTTCCATCCTATGGTTCCACCCTTGCTATCAATTACTAGCATCCAGGTGTGAGGGAAAAGAGAAGGTGGGACAGATATAATAGATGTTCAACCACCTTGATCACACACATTACATTTTCTCGCATGCCACTGGTCAGAACTAGATCACAGCACACTGCATGCAAAGAGCCAAGGAAAATGTAGTTCCTGCCTGGGTTTCTGGTTTCCTGTGACAGTTGTCTACCACGGAAGGAAAAGCATAGAACTTGCTGGACAGTGAGCTTCAGCTTCCTCTCTTGTGCCTGGCATATGCTGTGCAAGCATTCTCACATTCATTACTTCATTTATTCTTACCGCATCCTTAGGAGGTATTATTATCACCCATTATAGCAGCACTATACAAAAGAAGAGACTGACACACAGAGGGGTAAATTGACTTCCAAAGGCCTTAGAACATTACTTTCTTCATGGAGATTTGTATTCTTAATATAAGCTTTATTGACATATAATTCACATACCATACAATTCACTGAATTAAATTGTGCAAGTCAATGGTTTTTAGTATATTCACAGAGTGCAACCATCACCATGATCAATTTCAGAATATTTTTATTGTCCTCAAGAGAAACCTTGTACTCATTTTATTCCCTATATTCTCTCTACCTCCTTCTAGCTCTGAGCAATCAGTCATCTACTTTCTGTCTCTATAGATTCACTTATTCTGGGCATTTAATATAAATGAAAGCTTACGACTTGTGGCCTCTTGTGGCCGGCATCTTTTACCTAGCATAATGCTCTCGAAGTTCATTCATTTTTTAGCATGTATCAGTACTTCATTTCTTTTTATTGCCTAATAATATTCTGCATTTTGTTTACCCATTTATCAGGTAGATAGTTTCCATTTTTGGCTATTATGAATAATGCCACTAGGAACATTTGTGAAAAAATGGCTGCACCATTTTACAATCCCACCAATAGTGTATGAGAGTGTCATTTTCTCCACATCCTCTCCAATATTTATTATTATCTATCTTTTTTATTATGGCAAAATTTGAGTTTTGAAAGATGACTGTTTTTCCAAGCTTAGAAATTATGGTTCAGTTTTCTCAGTAAGAATCTAGACAAGGAGTGGTAGGAGAAAGATTCAACGATGGTTTATCTTTTATGCTCTTTCTTCCAGACACACACTGCCCTAATCTGCTGCTTTTACATATCCCAGATTTTTCCTGATCATCCCTTTATTGATACTCCAAGATAGATACTTGAGTGCAGAAGTTTTAAGCCTTTTGTTTTGACCCAACCATTTTGACTCTGTGGATGTTCTGACCTGAGAGTCTTTTGACCCCAGGGTTTAAGAGTAGAAACCACTGCATCAGAATTATACTTACATGAATAAATACTCATTTAAAAAGCATTTTTATTTCTAATTTCTATTACACTATAATTTATTGATAAAGTATTTTTATTCCAAGTCACCAAGACGTTCTAATTTTTTTTCCATTTTGACTTTTAATTTACTGAAATTCTTTTCTTTGCAATCAATTATTTTCCACATAAGGTTTAAATAAAAATGTTTTTCAATGTAGGAATTTTTTTGGTAGTGTTCATATCAAATTTTTACTGATTATAGTCTCTGCAATTACAAATTTTCTGTTACGGTCATTATTTGTACCAAATTCAATTGTTTTGAGTCAAATTATTCATATTAAACTTAGTAAAAAAAGATTGGATTTTTCTGTCAATTTGAAGGCAATAATAAATTTTAACATGTTCCAATTTAGTTGTTCACAGTTTTATTTAGTATTGATTACTTCTGCCAAGTCTGACTTTTCCTTTTCAATATTTGCATGTTTCAAGCTGAGCATCAACGAAATTCTTCAGTCAGGTTTTCATCTCAAACATATTTTACCATGTGATCTTTTAACTGGTGTCATTGCCTTTTGTGCTGATCATTTCTACCAAGAATATTCAGTATGAGTTGGATAAAGGACTAATTGTTGATTTTTTTTTCCTAGTTAGCTAATTCATAAGAAAACTATGTGCTTTCCCCTAGCTATGCCGTTGTTATTCTGCTGTCTGAAATTTCTCTGTACTGATTACCTAATTCTTCAACATAGTTCCAATCAGTTTGTGTATTTGGTACTAACTGCCCAAGTGAACAACAGGGAAAAAAGCAAATGATGGGACCCGAATATTCTTGGGAAGTCAGCCACAGAAAGATAAATATCACTTATTCTCGATCATAATGGAGAGCTAAAAAAAAAAATGGAAAGTTGGGAACCTAATTCTAATAAATTTCAGCATTTGGCCATTAAAGAGTGTGTATATTTGGGTCAAGATATGCTAGGCATTAAAATAATCCAGTGTTAAAAAATTAATCTGGTCAATATGTTCTATACCTGACTAGTTGTTGGAATCAACTGAGGTACTTCCTTTAAATATACACATTTCTAATTTACCCCTTTTCATATCTGTCTGTCCCTGGCTAGCAAGCTGTCACTTGATAGGCTCCTAGCATCCATAACGTTTTTAAAGTATCTTCAGTACTTTTAAAAACTTTATCTTATTTCCTACTTTTGAGATGCCCATCTAACATAGAGAGGAGAATAAATTCAAGTTAGCCCAAGGTATCTTTGTTTTGTCCCAAGATGGTTCTGAAGTAGAGAGATAGAGAGGCCATTTTAGTGTCAAGGCATTTCAAGTGGAGGGCTATTCTGTCACCTGCAGAGGCAGATGACATTACCCACCCAAACCCATCCAGTTTGGATGTCAATACTGATGATGCCACACACACACATCAAAAGGGTATAAAAAGGTTTATTACTCACATAATTGAAGTGTCTGAGGAGAATAGGGCAGGCCTTTCAAGCAAGTCTGAAATGAAAGAGGAAGAAAAGGAGACCGGCCTTGGTTTTTGTGATAGCTGGGGTGTGGGGCCAGGAACAAGGGTTCCTACAGGGCAGACAATTGTGGTTTGGCCGGTACCAAAATTGAAAGCAGAAGGCTTTCTTATCAGCTCGTCCAGATGTGGGGCAGAAGGGCAGAAGAGACAGATGAAGCTTTAAAGCTGTGAGCAGTTAAATATTAAATTATGGAGTCACACTCTTCATCACAAGGCCAAATGCCCTTGATTTTATTTGTCCACACAGAAATCCTCTGAAGAAACCAGAAACTTGCCTGACTCTTGGTCTTTCATAATGATTATTATGGTGGTTATATTTATGGATTAATTACAAAGTCTCAAGAACTGTTGTGTTTTAGGTGTATATTTAATTTAATCTTGACTGTAATCTTATGAGACAGGTACTATTATTATCCCACTTAATAGATGAGAGAAGTGAGGCACAGACATAAGACATCTGCCCTAGCTGGTAAGAGGCAGAGCTGGGATTCCAACTCTGTCTGGTTTAGATTCTATGCTCTAACCTTTGCATTATACCACTGTTTCCTATCCTTCTGGTCCTTCTCATCCTATCACTACCTAATATAACTGAGCTGCTTTGGTGCATGGCACGTTCTATGAGATGGTCTCTACTTCTGTTTCCTTGGGACTCTAATTCTGGAGGCAAAGCTCGGGGCCCTACTCTCCAGAATCAGACTGGCCAGAATTCTGGAAGAAATCAAGTGACACTTTCCAACTGAGTAATTTAAGAAGATTTCGTAAAGAAAATGTAGAAAGAGTTTTGGAAAAGCAACAAGAGATGAGATGGGAAGCCATTACCATCCTACACCCCAACCTGAATATGAAGGGAGGAAGTGGCCCAGGAACTGAGAAAGTAAGCTGTGTGGAGAGTGACCTCTCAGAGGAGCTGTGGCCTTCTGTGAAAGAGCATAGCTGAGAAGGCCTGAAGAAATACCCTGACCTTACTTTCTTCTTGTTCTCCAGATCTCTTGCCAGTGCCTTCTACTGGCCAAACCCAATAGAAAGATGGAGGAACAGAGAATTGTTTATGCAGTTTACGTGCATCAGCTCCCTTGAGGCACCAGGTAGGGTGAAGGACAGAAAGTATCCTGGGGAAGTAAAATGGAAAATGTCCATTGCAGGCTTATCAATATTTGTGCTTTTATCCATCTACCCTCCTCCTTCTCTTTTTTTCTATTTCCAGGTCAGATACATACACACACACACACACTTGGACAGTAAGCTGGTAGTCAGGGAGCTCTCTCTCTCTCTCCACCCCCAAGCCCTCTTTAGTCCATTTGTTAAGAACTCTTTCAACTGCAAATACTGAAGTAGCTCCCATATATTGGCTTAAACACAAGATTGTGTTGCATGACCACCCAGGACTAGACGAGTATGTGTCCAGCAAGTAGTTTTAGCTGGGATAATTGGAATTCTCCTTGAAAGGATAGAGGAAACAGATATTATATAGGCAGCTATCAGTGCTTGGCATTCTTGCTATTTTATTTATGTAAGAAATCCCCTCTGTTCCCTTAACTGCTCAGGCCTTTAGAAATCTAACCCAGAAGGAGAGTTACAAGCATTCATATATGTGTATATATATACACATATATGTGTGTGTGTGTGTGCATGTGTGTATCATATATCATATTGATATATATCATATATCCTATTGATATATTGATACATATATGAAAGTCTGTATATATATCATATATATCACATGATATATATATCATAGATCATGTGATATATATATCATAGATGTAGAGTTGAACACATGACTGTGTAGCTAGTCCGCATCTCTTAGAGCTTCTTCCAGCTTGATATGACTATTTGATCTATTTGATCATCTCACCAACAGATTGGGTGCATAAGTGACATGTGTCCCTTCGGTCTGGGCCTTAAGACATTGGACATATGCTTCTGACAACTTCTTCCCCTTTTTACAGTTTAAAAGATATCTATGACCAGCTTTTGCTATGCCCTATGGAATAACGGACCAACAAGATGACACATCACTACGTCTTCATGGATGAAAGACATGCCCAAATTTGGATTGCTAAACCCAGCACTGTTATGAGAAAGGGATAAGAACTTCTTTGTTCAATAAGCCACTGCCATTTAGGGTCTCTTTGTTATATTATTTGTCCTATCTAATACAGCTTCTGTCCCAAATATGCTTTTCCAGGATGGTAACTGCCTTATGCAAAGCTGTGCTTGAGTTTATTCGTAATATGTTCCCCAAGCTCCACAAAGTCAGCGGTTGTGAATTCTTGCCACTCACCTCTACTTGACACCTCCTATTTTCTGAGAATTTTCTTCCTTCTTCAAGCACTGGTTCCAGCCCTCCCATTCCCATCCATAAAGTTCAGATGGACATAGAGGGATTGTTCTTGTGAATTAGTGCTATTGTTTGGGAAATCTAGATTTTATCAACAATTAAGATGAACAATTAGGAGTTAGGTCATGTGAAAGAGGGATATTGGGGAACAGCCAAAGGAGACCATGACAAGCAAAGGCCACAGTGGAAAATTTTCAACACCTTTCCTGTAGGTCAGTGAGGAGTTTGATTTGTCATTTAACCAAATATTGATTTGTTCAGTTCTCTAGGTCTATACCACTTGAGTGGTATAGTGTCAGATTCATTGGTGATGACAGCTATTAGGGCTTTTTCAAAGTAATTATACCTCTCCTTCCTGTCCTTCTGATGAAATTTTGCCATGTAATTGAATTTTAATTATTTTTCAAGTGAGGGTGCAGAAAAAATTAAAATGTTACAGAGAGTACAATGAATGACTGTCAAGGTAAGTACTGACAGGTGATATGGTTTGGCTGTGTGTCCCCACCCAAAACTCATCTTGAATTGTATTCCCATAATTCCCACTTGTTGTGGGAGGAACCTGGTGGGTGGTAGTTGAATCATGGGGTCAGGTCTTTCCTGTGCTGTTCTCACCATAGTAAATAAGTCTCACAAGATCTGATAATTTTATAAGGCGGAGTTTCCCTGAACAAGCTCTCTCTTTGCCTGCCACCATCCACTAAGACATAACTTGCTCCTCCTTGCCTTCTGCCATGATTGTGAGGCCTCTCCAGACATGTGGAACTGTAAGTCCACTAAACCTCATCTTCTTCCCAGTCTCAGATATGTCTTTATCAGCATCATGAAAACTGACTAATACAACAGGAGAATAATCAGAATGCCCTGGACAGTGCCTCTGGGATAAGACTTTGCCATATCTGAGATTATGCCAGGAAACAAATCCCATTTTCTCCCTGAGTCTACAAGGAATATGGGTTCGTGTAATACTTGTCCATCTTCCTGATTTTCCCAGAGGAACAAAACTATGAAGAGAAACTTAAAGAATATCAATTTGGGCTACAAAAATAGGATAAAAGACAAAGAATGATATGGTGGCCTGTGACTCACTCTTAAGGTTCAGGTGTCTTGAGCTGAAAGTCTTGTATAAAGGCTATCCACATCTAGTAGCCTGCTGATTAAAGATTTTGAGAAAGTTAACACCTTCATGATGTTATCTTCTGGAGGATGCCATAGGAGTCTCAGGTTTAGATATCCTGTGACATGTAAGTCCAGGAAATTGATATGTCTTTTTAACTAGGAGACAGAGATTCAAGAAATGATTCCCTGGAGTTTTACTGCAATGTCTGTGTGTTAACAACAGTAGACATCATTCTTTCCAATGAAGTTTGAGGACAGACCTATATTGCTGTTATTTTCTGTAAACCAAGACTTAAAACTGAAAGTTATGTAGGAATTCCTGTGGCTTACCATTGGGAAAAGCTGCCTGGATTTATTAATTATAAACTTTTGCAAACTGAATTAACCCCCTACAACAGTTTGTCATATTGTACCATAAAAGTGGAGTCAAGAACAAGAGGTGAGATTATTAGATGCACTGGGCATTCAGTGACTGGTTCATATGGTGGTAGTCTATGAACTCCTGTAAGAGCAACCCTAATGGCCAAGAGAGCTAAGGGCAAAGCCCTCTGCTATGACAGCTAAAGTTCCTCAGAAAGTTTCACAAGTTTCAGCTGGAACCTGTATCACTAAGCAAATTGGTGGATATTGCCAAGTGGAAACACAAAGTCTAAAACTATCTTTGCTACTATCAAAGCAGTTTCTTTATGACAATGAGAGGCTCTAGCCAAGCAGAAAACAGAGGCATAGTACTAAGGACACGTTTATAACTACATAAGGTGAATAACTAAATGAAATCCACTTGCAGATACAAGTTCAAAAGGGAGTCTAAGGTTTTGGCTTCTGTCCAGGTCCCACCTTTATAATTTCCCCAAAATGGTATGCTTCACAGATAGGAAATGCCCCAAAGATGTGCTCTACAATCCTATTGAAGTATCTTCATCAACATTTATTTATTATAGTTTAAAATTTTCCTTTTTATGATAGGTGCATGTAACATTTTTTGGGAGGCCCATTTCAGCATCCTGAGCAAACCAAGAGACCATCTTGGTGTCACCACAGCTACCTGAGATGAGAAAACAATTTTATATTTTCCAATACACATCTTCAGAACCAAGTACTGGAGTTAATTCAAGACCAGATGCCAATAGTCAGGAGTTAGTTTTGGCTTTGAACATTGGACAGCCTGGAAGTGTTAAAGCAGCTCATTTAGTACTGCATAGTAATCTGCTCAAGCATTAGCCTTTGTTTCTTGAGTCTGCTTTTTACTATGGACTCAACCTTAATATAGTTTCTTCCAATTCCTTTGGAAGAAACAAACCTTCTAATAGGATTCTTGTGTGACTGCCATGTTTAATTGGAATACCAGATGCAGTTAAAAACCCTTATTATTCCCAAAGCATACCAAGATTCATGAACCACCCCAAAAGCATATTTGCCATCTGTATAGATATTTGCTCTTTTATATCTACCTAACAGGCAGGCTGTACAAAGTGCTACAATTATAGCAACTTGCAGAGATTTGGCCTCTTTGGAAGGATAATATTGAAGTCAGTCTGAATGGGTTTTAATCACATGTGCTTGATAGCCTCCTTGTTCAGTTCACCAATAGGCTTCATCCATAAACAGTTCTAAATCTGGGTTGTCTAAAAGAATTTTAAAGAGATCAGAGTGAGGCAAGGATAATTGTTTCATAAGTACACGACAGTAATGAGATTTTCTGTCCTGTGGGAGAGGGAGAAACCTTGTGGGTTTTGGGGGATAGAGAGGTGAATAGAAATATGTTTGGATAAAAGAGAAAAATTTTGCAGATTAATCTAGAAGCAAGGTCTAAATGATATGAGAGACCATAAGGTTAAGGTGGAGATCTTAGGACTAGGTCAGCAGAAGCTTCATTTAACTCTGCTGTTGTTGCCACTACACACACAGAGCTAGGCTTCTGCCGTCAGTAAAGTGAGAAGTTATTATAAGTGTCAGATGTCCGATACTCATTGTACTGTTAAGTTACAACTGTAGAAGCTTCTTCATATCTTTCATGTGCAAAGAGAAAGAAAGGTCTATGGCAATTGGGTATCCTAAGCATAAACACTTTTGAAGGACATTTTTTAAGTTACAGAGGCTCTAGTGAATCTGGCTCAGATAAAAGCTCAGATACCGGGAAATCAATCTATGCCAACATCAAATAATTCTCTTCCATGAAGTTTCAGAAAAAGGCTCTCTATCCCACATTTAAGAGTGGCACCCATTTGCAAAGTAGGTTTTACTACAACAGATCCTATATAGTGAAATGGCTACACAGAAAAATATGTTGACTAGTGAGAGGAATATTTGAGATTCCCACCACAGAAAAGTTTTGGTTGCTCCAGGGAAAAAATGATGGAAAGTTGGCAGGGTTTATGGTAGACCATGCAGTCCTGGTAGCAACTGAAAAAGGAACTTGCTAGGTTTTTTTGCAATTGCTTGATTTTTTTCCCCTTTCATTTTAAGGGCAATTGTGGACAAACCAGAGGACCCAATTATTCAAAAAGGGTCAATCTGTCACACAAAATATGTTCATCTTTTAAAATTCTGCCTTTCGAGTTAAAGTAGGGAAGTGTTTTCCCAATGTCTTTTTGCTTACAATATCCACAGTGTCTTTGTCTAGACTAGCTATAGAGATGTTCCTTTTCTTGAGTTTATCTAATAGTTTAATCTAGAGAGCTATTAATTTGGTCTGTACATTTTTTTTCTGAGTCAAAGTGTTTTCAAAGTGCTCATCAAGCTCTTATAATTCAGAGACGTGGCAGTCTGCCATTTGATCTTGTTTTCTAACTAAATCTGTTATCTCAGCTTTAAGATCATCAAAAAAGAAAGTGGTTAGGGCAGTTGTCACATCTTCACTCCTACTGAGGACATAGTATTCTGAAAGGTGGTAATTAAGCTGTCTCTGAAATCAGGAATGAATCTATTTTTGCCCTTCTTACATAACTGGATTCTTTTCAGTGAATCTTAGGAATTCCCAAGACAATGTTTAAATTGTCTTTCCTTAGAAGGGATTGGAAAGTCCTTAGCTACATTTTGACTATTTCCATTTCCATTAAACTATATTACAAAGGATATTCTCCAGTAGGAGGGCTATATTTAGGAAGAGGTAGTAGAAGATAAGAAGGTAGGTTGAGAGAAGGTACAGGGTAAGGGGAAAGTTGAAATACAGGATACCAGGAAGAAACCCAATGCAAAGATGGGTTAGAAGAGGAAAAATACGAGTTTAAGTTTAGGTTTTAGATTATCCCTGTTTCTATTAGTTTTTTTCTTAGGAGCTCTTTGGAAAAGTAATTTTAGAATTTTGCTGTCTTTAGAGATTTGTTTGTTTGTTTGTTTGTTTTGTTTTACTTTAGAGACTTTTTCATATCACTTAAAAACACTGACCATTGAATATTTGAAATATTTAAATCTTTTGATTCTAAGATCCCATACAAATGGATTATTTTATTCGTATCTCCAGTTCCTCAAAGTGACCACTAAAGTTCTAAGTTATTCTTGAGAAAACCCTGCTAGAGTTTTCAATGGCTGGTGCTACTGGCTCTGTAACATTAAACCTATACTTAAATGACCTAAAAAACAAACTCTCCTTAATGCTATGGCCCCAACTTTACCATGCAAACTTCAATGAGTAGAATAAATCAAACCAAAAGGTGTATAGCAAGAACAATAAAGAAAAAATAAATAAAGGCTTGGGAGATACTTCAAGGCCAAGAGAGCCAGGCACCGGTCTGGTCCACAGAAGACTCACCCCTCTTTTAAGTGACGCAAGCTAAACAATAGAGTCTAAGCACCACAACTATGGAAGAAAATCAACCAAAGGGTCAACAAGCCTTCAAAGGAGCATTCCAACTTGGAGAAGGATGATGGAAAGTTTTGCATGGCTTTAGCAGATGAAATTGGCTGAAGTTCAGCTAGACTTAGCAGAAGGGGGATTGGCTGAAGTCCAGGTAGTTTCAGAAACAGAAATAGGGGGATTGTTCTTCTGGAATAAAAGCCATTGTTTTAGCAATCTGGATTTTATTGAAAGGGGTGAATAGGAAGAATCAGGGGTTACAGTCATACGCAAGAGGGAATAAGGAAAGACAGTGTGAAGTAAGGGTAAGGCTACAAGAACTTGTAAAAGCCACAGTGGAAAATTCTCAGGTCACAAGTCATCAGGGGTCTCTCACATACAACAGCAGTAAAACTTGAGTTTTTCCAGGGGACTTCAATGCCTTCATTCAAAGTAATTTCCAACAAAGTGACAATGTCATTGTGGGCAATGTCTTATAGCAGAACTTCCTTGACTATGCTTCTGAGTGAGGCTATAGATTGAAGGATTCTGGGAGAATAGAAGGAGTATTTCTTGTGATTGCCCTTCCTCTTTTTACATGTGAAAATTCAGATTCATGCAGAATTAAGCAGAGTGAAATTGAAACAGAAAGAGGTAAATCTAGTGGATCCATTTCTCCATATTACTGCATATCCAGATATATATGAAAAACTTTATTTAGAATTTAACATGTTCTTTTATTATGTCAAGAGATCCCAGGATAATAAAGCATAATTTTGAGGAAGAGAATTCAAAGTACTTAGATGTTTGCTTATTTTGGTTCACAGGAATGCTAGCACCCTTAGAAGATCAGCCATTAACTATGCGACATTGGAATGGAAGTAAAGTAGGAAAAAGCATTGATTCTTCTTACATAAACTGCAGCAGCATATAACTTTCTTATAACCCTTCAGTCTTTTTTTTCCTCCTTCCCATCTTGGATAGAAATAAGTGAAAAGATATGACCAAAAGAAGAAACAATATTAAAAAGATTTTTTAGATGCTTTAAAATCCTGGGAAGTATTCAATTCTTGTCAGATCTGAGGTTGGAATTAGTCCACTTACTTTTTTTTTTCTCTGAATCGTGCAGCTGATTCCTGAACTGAATGTTCATCCATGCCCTCTGAACAAATTCCACCACAGTTAGAGGTGAAATTATTGGAGAAGCTTCCATAAATCTGAGTCACTGAAGGGAAATAATGTTATTTTGGTCCTTTGTTCCTCTTTATGATAAAACAAAAATTGTAAGGAAAGCATTGTTTTTGCCCTAAATTCAAAGCATGTTATAACAGTTATGTATCTTGGCAAAACTGCCTCATTTAAGTAACTACTTATTCTGACTTTGAGACAGATGTAGGGTAACATGCTGTAGGTGTTAGTTGTCTGTACTTAAGAGTCTCATGAAATATAAAAGCCATTCACTATTAAATTTAAGTTTTATTTGAGGTTTATTTGAAGTTGTTTTGGAGTTTGAACTTGTGCATGGAGTTTATAAAAAGGAACTTTGTACAAACCATTCATTTAATTGCTTTTGATTGCTTTGTTGGTTCACCATGTACTAAGTATGACAGTGTTTTGTGTTATGAAAGTACAGTATTGAAACAGCAGAGAAACTGTCACAGTTTAATGCAGAACTTGTCAGGGACAGTACACTGATATTCATGATTTCATGCACGTATCCCTGAAAAGGTTTTTGATTAATTACGTACTTTTTTGCACCAGTTGGTTCTTTCAGAATGTACATATTTTTTATCTTTATTGACAGTTAATTACTACATTCTGTTGAAGGAAGTATTTACAGCAACATTTTTTAGTTTACAGCAACACTTTTCAGAAACATAAACTATAGAAATTCTTTAATTTTTAGTGCTATGCTTTTAAAATTATAGACTATTAACGTTTTCTATACCTAAGAGTTTGCTTAAGAGAACCCTATTTAACAATACTATGTCAAGTAAGCAACTAGCATTGTAACGAATTAGATATATTTTTTCAAAGATAAGATTAGCTTATCAGTTTATGCTAACAAAGATACTTAGAAAAAAATATGATAATTTTTTTTAAAATTAAGATTTTAAGAATGTGTTAAACTGGGGGTTTGGGTAAGCTTTATTTAAAGTTGTTACATAGATAAATTTTATCTTCCATTTTTCTCCTTGTCTTTCTTATAGTCATTTTCTCTCAACTGTGGACACACTTGTATAAAATTCTATAAAGTAATTCACATTAAGGTACACTTGACTGAAGTCACTAAATATTTATTGAACATCTCCCCACTAACCTAACACTGTGCTTGGGACTATAAGATTTCCTTCTTTGATCTTCAGTTATCGCCCAAAATACTGGCATTATCAGCACACTTACGAAGAATAGAGGATCCCAGACCAACTAAATTGTGATCTTCTTTTTTTTTTTTTTTGAGATGGAGTCTTGCTCTCACTCTGTCACCCAGGCTAGAGTACAACAGCACAAACTCGGCTTATTGCAACCTATACCTCCCAGATTCAAGTGATTCTCCTGCCCCAGCCTCCCGAGTAGCTGGGATTACAGGCATGTGCCACCACGCCTGCTTAATTTTTGTATTTTTAGTAGAAATAGGGTTTCACCATGTTAGGCAGGCTGGTCTTGAACTCTCAACCTCAGGTGATCCACCCACTTCAGCCTCCCAAAATGCTGGGATTATAGGCGTCAGACACTGCACTAGATGTAATCTTCATTTTAACATAATTCCTGAGTGACTTTTAAGCACATTAAAATTTGAGACACAATGGCCTAGAGCAGTGATTCTTAAACCTTAACTTAATCAGATTCACCTCAGGGGTTTGTAATGGATCTATACTTGAAGAATCGCTGGTCTAGAAGCTATAAAAGAGGCCCAAAGTGATTTTTGTCTTTAAGAATTGTATCATATAGCTGAGAAGAACATTTATCACACACACATCAAGGAGAGCTCAGGCTGACATCTGGTGGGTACCCTTCTGGGACAAAGATACCAGAAGAAAATGGCAGCTTCCCTTACCATTCTGCAGCTGCCACAGGTGATCCCCAGGCAAGAAGGGTCTGGAGTGAACTTCCAGCAGTCCTACAGCAGAGGAGCCTATGATTTGAAGGAAAACTAAAAAACAGAAAGAAATAACTTCAACATCAACAAAAAGGACATCTACTCAAAGAGCCCATCCGAAAGTCACCAACTACAAAGACCACAGGTAGATAAATCCACAAAGATGGGAAGAAACCAGTGCAAAAATGATGAAAGCACCCAAAACCAG